>PVHY01009448.1:0-14299 GCA_004024945.1 Uropsilus gracilis
CCCACATGCCATACACTACCAAGGGTGTAACAATATGGGTACTGATCACTGAATGCTGTCCAGTTGCCTAGCAACCCTAGGGCATCTCAGACCTTCTCAACCAGAAGTGGGTAGCAAGGGTAACCATGTGACTGACAGGGTATCTCTTGCTTTGGAGTCCCTTGCTTTGGTCTCCTGCCAACTCTACCCACCCCCCTTTCCTCATGACCAGTTTGCCTAACAACCAAGGAAGATCCCATGCTTGGGGAAGTTACTCTCCTCCTCACAGAGGATGATCAGTCTCCTGAGGGCCTTTTCTCTAGGCTCAGGGCCATAGAGGGTACTGGGTAACATGTACTTCTCTCAGTGCAGGTGCAGGCAAACTAAGACTTCAGAGGGCACACCTTCCCCTGCAGAGAATCTCTGAAGAGAAGAGGGTAAAAGGAGAAGGTCCAGGTAAGAACCCTTGTGCCACAACAGTTAAGCTTCTCTTGGTATGATGCCACACAGTTTTGAGGCCTGCTGGCAAAGAATGCTAGGTTTATTTGCTGCCATGCATCTCTGTGAGAGGAGAGAGATGGGTCCATGTTACCAGATAGTTCCTTTATCAACCACGCCTGTGTTAAACTTGAACTCATGTGAATAACTTGTATCATTTTATTTGGGTAAGATTTAAGCCAAGGGCCCATGCCTGAGGTCCTGGGAACCCCTACAGGTCTGCGGACAGAATTCAGGAAATTGATAAACTTGGAGAAAAGTTACATCTTTATTTTCACTAACCTCTCCAGACATATACAAAATATATTATAAAGTAGTATAAATTCAAAGTTTTATGAAATATTAGTAAAAATCATGACATTTTTTCCTCTAAAAAATCATAGATAGCTTTATATAACTTAACAGTTGTTGCATAAATCACACTTTAAGTAGTCTCATCACTACTTAGGAATTACAGGAATTATTAGATATACCTCTAGTCCCTTAAAGTGCTCATAACAGAGCACATATTGATATCATCTTTTTGCTTCCTTATAATCCTATACATTTTTGATAAAACATTATGCTGAGGCTTCACCAGATCACCAAAGAGGCTAGGTTAAAAAAGGGTTAGAGTCTCCTGTTTAGGCTGTGCAAGTTTTTGTCAAACTGAGACCCAAGGAAGTATCATGGGGAGTCTTCTTTTGAGTGTTCAGTGACCATGCTGACCTAAACAAATGATTGTGTAATGTTTCTGAGCTTTGAATGAGGACCTTACGACCCAGTGTGGCCACATCAGCTCAGCTCCTGAGTTTGCATTTACAACATGGGTGGAGCTGAGCAACTCCACCCAAATTGTCCTGTGCAGATTAGAAAAGAAGGGAGATATTGAGGATGTAAATGGTGAAAATGTCACACATTTGGTGAAGTTAAGCCCTTTGCAGCAGGACATGTACACCCCAAGAATCTGCACCATGATTAGGTGGATAGAGTTCAGTATAACACAGTGTTATTTATCATTTGGCATGAATGATTTGAACTATTTCTTTGCTCTAGTTTTATCTGAACATGTGGTTTTGTTTCAGTTTTTACAGTAGTATAGTAATCATTATTAGCAGAAGTATCCTTAACTTCATATTTTGTTCTTAATCTGAGTCTCTAATAGGGGGACATTACTTAAGGGTAAGAATGCTTGACTCTGGTGCTTACCAAACTTCATGCTTTCTTCTCTAGCTTCCTCCTTCTTTTGGTGAATGACTGAGTTAGGGTTAGAGTGACTGGATGTCAAAGCAGGGTTAAATGACAAATCACCTTGTCATTCTGGAAATGTCCAATATGATCCCTGATTTGTCACATCACATTTCTGTGTGATGAGGACTGATGTTGGTGGGTGGTGTTTCCAGTGATTTCTTTGGATTGCTCTTTGGCTTCCTCAATACAGTGCTTCCTTGTGTAAGGTGAATGTGAAAACCACTATACTACGGAAACAGGGCTAGGGTTTCCTTGTGATGTTACATTAATCCTGACCTGGGGGGCTGATATTGACCTCCAAGTTAAGGGGAAGACTGGGCTGGACAGGTGGTATATTTGAAATATTCCTCCTTTGCTACTCCGGAAGCCTCAATCATGTTCTTTTTTTCTTCTTTTTTTTAAATTTCCCTCCCCACCTCTCCATCTTAGTCATGTTTTCTATGTTTGTATATACCTAATTTGAGACATGAGACAAAGAGCTCTCTCATGTGTGTATACACACTCACCCATGTATATATCCATACACCATATACACTACGTGTGTGAGAGAGAGAGAGAAAGAGAGAGAGAGAGAGAGAGAGACTAGGTCTCACTATGTTGCTCAGGATAGTCTCAAACCCATGGACTCAAGTGATCCCTAGCCTAAGCCTTTCCAGGTAGCTGGGATTACAGGCGCATGTCCCCACACCTGGCTACTACATATATTTTTGGTAGCAGGGCCTGACAATGAGAATACTTACAGTTTCAGAGTTCCACTTTAAATTTTCTGTCAAATAAATCAAATGTGGTGATTAACTTTCACCCTGTGAAGGATCAAACATCAAGCAATTTACTAGTGTTGGTAGTTTCAAAGGATCTGTAACTCTTGTCAGACGAGTTCATTATGGCACTGTCACTCCCAGACTTCAGGCTCGCAAACTGAGTATCCCCCAGCCTGACCATGTAGCTTAGGTGAGAGAGCCTGAGAATCCCTATTACTCACATAGTCCCTCCACTGCTGTGGAGGTTTCCCACTTGTCTTGAGGAACTTGCTCTGTGTTTCCAGGCTCTAGTGGTCTGTGGAGCAGCAGCCAGTCTTGGGACAGTGCTCTTTTTTTTTTTGAGACTAGGTCTTGCTATTTTTTGCCTGTGGAACCTCAGGCTCACGTTTCCCAGGGTACCACAGACTCAAGCAATCCCCAGCTTCAGCTTCCCAGGTAGCTAGGATTACAGGCATGTGCCACCACGCCCAGCTATTTTTTTGGAACTAGGTCTCACTACGGGCCCCAGGCGGGACTCGAACCATGATCCCTAGCCCCGGCCACTTCATAGGCTGAAGCTTACAAGCACAAGCCACCGTGCCCGGTCAGGTACAGTGCTCTTGACCTCAACTGTACTGTTCCTCAGAGCAGCTTCCTTTGACTCCCCCTCCTCCCCACTTCCCCCTATGTGTCCATGCAGTTGTGTTCTTACTTGCAAATACAGTGTCTTGACACCTAGAGGTCACATGACATGTCATTTCAGTAAACATCTTGAAGTACACAGAAAGTTTCATTATACATTCCTTTTCTAGATGGGACTAGAAAATAAGTCTCCAAGGCCTGGCTAGAGGACACAACTGCAGAATAGCATTCAGTGATACAGCAGAGGAGGTTGGTAGACAAGAGATAAGGGGTTCTGGGTTTTTGTTTTTGTTTTCTGTCTTGCTATGGTAAAAAGTACGCAAAATAAATTTACCCCATTAACAATTTTTAAGTGTATTGTATAATATTGTTAACTATATACACACAAAGAAATAGAACTTTTCACCTGATTGAACTATACCCACTAAACAATAATTTTCTATTTCCCTTTTCCTAGTCACTGACAAATTCCATTCTACTTTCTATTTCTATGGCTGACATTAGATACCTCAAGGAAGTAGAACCATGCAGTATTTTGGGGGGCTGTCTTAATTATTTAACAGAGTCCTCAAAAACTTTTATGTCCAAAAACTTTTATGTCATAGTATACGCCAGGGTGTCCCTCTTTTTAAGGCTAATATTCCATTTTATGCATATACCACATTTTGTTTATCCATTCATCTGTTGACAAACATTTAAGTTATTTCCACATTTTGGCTATTGTAAATAATGCTTCAGTAGACCTGGGTATGCAAGCATCTCTTCAAGATCCTGTTTTCAATTATTTGGGATTTATACCTAGAAGTAGGATTGCTGAATAATATGGTGGTTCTACTTTTATTTTTCTGAGGAAATTCCATAGTATGAATTTTTCTGAGGAAATTCACACTTATGTAGAAATGATGTATTCCATAACAGATACATCATTTTATGATTCCATTAACAATGTGCAGTAATTCTACATCCTCACTAACACTTTAATTATTTTGTTTTTTGGTTTGTTTGTTTGTTTGTTTGTTTGTTTTGAGACAAGGTCTTGCTATTTTTGCCCATGGAACCGCAGGCTCTCGTTGCCCGGGGTACCACAGACTCAAGCAATCCCCAGCCTCAGCTTCCCAGGTAGCTGGGATTACAGGCGCGCACCACCACGCCCAGCTATTTTTTTTTTTGGAACTAGGTCTCGCTACGGGCCTCAGGTGGGACTCGAACCGCAATCCCTAACCCCGGCCGCTTCATAGGCTGAAGCTTACAAGCACCGAGCCACCGTGCCCGGCCCCACTTTAATTATTTTCAACATTTTTTTTTCCTTTATGATAATGGCCATTCTAATGGGTATGAGGTAATATTTAAATGTGGTTTGGATTTACATTTTTGTAATGATTAGCAATATTGATCACCTTTTCATAAGCTTGTTAGCCATTTTATATCTTCGTGGGAGATATTTCTCTCCTAGTGCTTTACCCATTTTAAATTAGCTTTTTTTGTTTTTGTTGGTGGTAAATTATAGGAGTTCTTTATATATTATGGATATATTTTGCAAATATTTTCTTTCATTCTATGAGTTGCCTTTTTATTTTATTGATGTTGTCTTTTGCTATACAGAAGTTTTGCTGCATCAAACTCCCATTTCTCAATGTGTCCAAGTTTTTGCTTTTGCTTTTAGTGTTGTAACCAAGAAAAGCTTCCCATTCTAACATCATGAAGCTTTTGCTTTCAGTTTACAAAATTACTATAAGCCTTTTGGTAGTTTTATAGTTTCAGTTCTTATGTGTGTATCTTTAGTTCATTCTTTTTTTTTTTTTTTTTTTTGACACTAGGTCTCACTATGTTGCCTGGGTAATCTTGATCCCATGAATTCAAGTGATCCCCAGCCTCAGCCTCCCAGGTAACTGGGATTACAGGCACCCACTACTGCACCCAGCTGCTTTCTGGAGACCAGTTCTCGCTATGTTGCCCGGGGTAGTCTCGAACCCAAGAACTCATGTGATCCCAGGGCTCTTACCTCCTAGTGCTTGGATTATAGGCACATGCCACTAGGCCTGGCTTCATTCTGAGTTAATTTTTGTAGATAGTGTAAGATAAAGTTTTGTCTTCATTTTTCTGCATGTAGATATCCAGTTTTCCCAGCACCATTCAATGAAAAATAATTCTTTCTGTATTATATTGTTTTGGCACCTTTGTGGAAAATCATTTGACCTTATACATTAAAGTTTATTTTGAGACTCTATTTTTTTTTATTACACTTCTCTATATGTCTGTCTTTATGGCAGCACCATTCTATTTTGATTACTGTAGCTTTGTAATATGTTTCGAAATTAGGATATGTGGAGCCTTTTGCTTTATTCTTCTTTTTCAAATTATCTTGGCAACTTAGGAGTCTTTGAGATATCATATGAATTTTAGGTTTGTTTTTTTTTTTGTTTCCACAAAAAAATGCCATTGGTAGGTCTTATAGTTCTAACCTGTGGTCCTAGAATGCCTGGATGGTATTTGGGGTACTGAGATCCCATGAACAATGTGTATCTGCCTCCAAGTATTTTTTTCAATAGTCTCTGCTTAAACATCTCAGTTTTCTCAGAAGATTGGATTCCTAATCACACATTCCACAAAGATCAAGAGTAATGGCTGTGGGTAGTCTAGTTTTTGTGAAGCAAAGGAAAATCATACACACCACAAAATCTAAAGTAGTTCATGGACTGCAAATCTGGCCTTGTTTTTATTGGATATTATTGGATTTTTTCAGTTATCATCACTGATACTTTGGGGAAAATGTTGCTGATTTCATTTGGACCTTTAAAGACTATTACATAGAAAGCAACATTCCATTAACTGAATCAGTTTTTGAATAACTAGCAGTATTTGAATATCTGCTTTTCTCAAAATCTATCCTCAGTTTCTATTAGTTCCCTGGTAGGTTGTCATTTTACACCATAAACCCCACAGGAGCGGGACAAGTGCCATTTTTAATTGTCCCCGCCTGCCGTGTTATATGTGAGAGGCTGTTTATAAGAGCATTTCCATGCATGTTCCCCAGTGGTGTCCAAACAGGTTGGGGGACAGTTTCACAGTGTGTCGGCACGGCACATTTTTGTGCTTCAGTGTGTACTCTTTTTTTTTTTTTTTTTTGAGACTAAGTCTTGCTATTTTTGCCTGTGGAACCGCAGGTTCCCTTTTCCTGGGGTACTATGGACTCAAGCAATCCCCAGCCTCAGCTTCCCAGGTAGCTGGGATTACAGGTGCACGACATCATGCCCAGCTATTTTTTTGGGACTAGGTCTTGTTGTGTTGCCCCCGGTGGAACTCAAATTGCGATCCCTGGCCCCGGCTATGACTTCCTAGGCTGTCGTTTACAGATGTGCCACCATGCCCAGCCCAGTGTGTACTCTTTTTTTTTGAGACTAGGTCTCGCTATTTTTGCCTGTGGAACCGCAGGCTCACGTTGCCCAGGGTACCACAGACTCAAACAATTCCCATCCTCAGCTTCCCAGGTATCTGGGATTACAGGCGCATACCACCACGCCCAGCTATTTTTTGGGACTAGGTCTCACTGTGTTGCCTTGAGCAGGTCTCAAACTGCAATCCCTAGCCCCAGCCGCTTCATAGGCTGAAGGTTACAGGCATAAGCCACCGTGTACTCTTAAGCATCATTTTTTTTTCATCTTGTATCAGTTCCCTCCTCTGTCCCTCTTTTTGACTAGACTGGTTATGACTGTTCCAAGGGCCCACTCCCTCTTTAATCTGTTTGTTCAGGAGGAGTTTCACCATGCAGAGTGTACTGTCTCCAGGTCACTAGCACACTGGTCAAGATAGCATCCATTTGTGTGTTAGTCTTTCATGAACACTGACTTTGGGCCAGGCCTGTGTTGACACTGTCCCAGAGGAACACAAGCTGCATGCAAGTGGTGGTCAAGAGATGTTGGGAAAAATCCAGAGTTATACAGATTTGAAAAACGACTGCAGAACTTTTTTTCCCTGATGTTACTGTGTTTTATAGATTTGAGTAAAAGGTGGAGACAGTGTAAGATAGTTTAACAGGTCCTGTTCTTCCAAACATATTTGACTCTATAGTCCCTTTTTCAGGGATTGCTCTGGATCCATTTTGGGAAAGACAGATCTCTAAAGACTCAAGCAGTCTTTAAGTTAGTGTTGGAACTTGGATGCTTTCCTGTAGAGAAATGCATGTACCAGATGTTTTTATCTGCTTTTAATTTCAAAAAATAGTTGAAATTAGTAGATATGATTCAGGTAGAAAGACCATGTGTACAACATTGTTATTCTCTGAGCTGAACATGTATATTATGTACTTTTATATGTATTTTTTTGTCAGAAATGATTTTTCTCTTGCTTTAATACTAATACCATTATCTGTTGACTGTAGAAAAGGAGAAGTGAGCTTCAGGCTGCCTGTATACCTGGGGTCCTCGGCTGTCAGTGCTCCCTTGCCAGCAGGGAGCAAAGGCAGCGATGACCCCCAGATAAGCCCCTCATGCCTGGAGAGCCCGGGAGGGGGGGACCAGGTGGGGTTTTAGCCCCATCCACCAGCAGATGGTTGTTGCATGGGACAGTCATCTGTAGCCTGGATTGACCGAGGCATGTTTCCCCCAACTCCTAGCCCATGGGACAGCACATGCATGGCCATCCGGGCCCTGTAAGAACACTGTCACAGGAAAGAAGAAGACTGATGGACTTAACACAGACCAGTGAACAACAAAGAGCAGGGTTTTAGAGAATGGAGGGGGCATCAGAGGAAGGAAGGAGGAGTAGGTATCCCAAAAACCATTTTCCAAGGTTGTGATTTAAAGAATACAAAGAAATAAAATTAAAAAGAAAAAAAATGCTACCACTGACATGGTGATGGAAGAACTATGGGGACTACAACGATGTAAGAAAAAAAAAGTAACAAAAATGTATAAATAAATAAATATTAGAATAAAATCCATGTAACCATTAAAAAATCAAATTATAGTGACCAAGATTAAAATTTTTTCAGAACAAGTTTATTCTTTTCTTACCTATGTGCTATTTTATATCTGTTTTTCTAAGTAGACATAGAGAGATTGTGAGACATGGAGTGCCGGTAAATATCACTCAGCTGAACTGTGTGTCACATAGTAGAAAACATCACCTACCTTTATAGACTCATTTTTCCCCAGGATATCTAGCTTATTGGTTAAGAGAACAGGGCTAAGCTGGGTGCAGTGGTGCATACCTGTAATCCCAGCTACTTGGAGGCTAAGGCTAGGAATCACTTGAGTTCATAGATTTGAGACTACTCCAGGCAATATAGTGAGATCTAGTCTCTAAAAGACAAAAGAGAGAGATAGAGTACAGGGCTAGAAATCTAGGAAATTTGTATTCAGATCCCCACTTACTTGCTTGACATCGGGTAAATTGCTTCACTGCCTGGTCTCAGTTTCTAGGTCTTTAGGAAGGGGCTTGTTTGGAGGTTTGGATGTGATCACCCATGTAAGTCTCTAGAGATGATAGCTGTTTGTGTTTTAGTGCTATCAACACCCACTGCTTGATCTGGCCTGTGAACAAGTGAGCTATGAGAATGAATGAATACTTATTGATTTTAGGGGCAACAAAAATCTTCCTGCCCTGAACTTTTGTCTTAATTTTATGTGTAACTTGCTTGGGTCACATAGTGCCCAGATGCTTTGTCAAACATTATTCTGGGTATTGTGGAGTGAGATTAACAACTGAATCTAGTCACTGAATAAAGCAGATTGCCCTCCCCTTTGTAGGGAAATTCAACCATTCAGCTGAAGACCTAAATAGAAAAAAGGGCAATCCTCATGAAATTAGGAGGATCCCACCTGCCTGACTACCTTGAGCTGGGAGACTACTTTTCCTTATCTTCACACTTGAACATGAATACTGACTTTGCTAAAGTCATGACTTTGCTGATCTTGGACTGGGACTTACATCCACAGACTAGCCTAGGTTTCCAGCTTGCTAACTGCACATCTAGGATCTCTCAGCTTCTGTAGTCACCTGAGCCAGTACCTTACAATAAACACACACGTACCCTACTGGTTCTGTTTCTCTGGAGGACCCTGACTCGAACAATATTGACAGTTATTTCTATGTTTATTTTTGGATAGCTATTTTTTTTTTTTTTTTTGAGACTAGGTCTCGCTATTTTTGCCCGTGGAACCACAGGCTCTCGGTGCCCGGGGTACCACAGACTCAAGCAATCCCCAGCCTCAGCTTCCCAGGTAGCTGGGATTACAGGCGCACACCACCACACCCAGCTATTTTTTTTTGGAACTAGGTCTCACTACGGGCCCCAGGCGGGACCTGAACCGCAATCCCTAGCCCCGGCCACTTCATAGGCTGAAGCTTACAGGCATGAGCCACCATGCCCGGCCTGGACAGCTATTTTTAAAAATTCGAAATGAAGACAATCAATATGACTAAAAAACATCAACTGAAGAACTGGGGTGAATACTATAATATATATAAGTATATATTAATTATATACTTACTCATAGAACTAAGACTGAATAAGGGTTAAAACCAAGAAAATATAGTGAGTAAAGACCCTGTGCTCATATAACATGGCAATATACAACTATCAAAATGAGGAAAGAATAAGCAAAAATAAATAAATATAACTGTTCTCAGTAATCATATTGATAGTGATAATATGTCACTCTGAAATGAGTGTGTGTGTGTGTGTGTGTGTGTGTAGTGGAATAAAGGAGATTATTCATTATGTGATATTTTGATTTCATCCTGCCCTGTATCCTGAGAATCAGATTTCTAGGAGTAGAAAAATGAGATATAGATGTAATACCGAAAAGGTTAAATAGAAATTCTCATAGTTGTCCATTCTTTTCACAAGCCATGGCTACCTTCCTTGTGCCCATGACCTTTTTGTTCTCAAAACTCCAGCTTGTTTAGAGTTCCTGTTGCCTGGAAATGGTCCTTCCTTCTCCCTCCCCAGACTTCACCCCACTTGCCATGTTTGTCACACAGGATGTGAAAATGCCCATTGGCTGCAAGTGTTTGGATACCCTTAATTAACTAGGTGCTTGAAGAAAAAGAAGATGATTGGAAAAAAAAGAAAAGCAATAAGCCACACCCTGAAAAACCTTGATCCATAACTACTTTCTTGACCCTTCCTGAGGCGTGGCTGCATTTCTGTCCTTGACCTTTGTATATACTTATACTAAGTGTCCCTTGTCTGCTTAAGAAAGTGTGCTTGAGAACTTGTTCTTACCTGTTAGTTTGGAAAGGGTTTGGCTGATTGTTACCAAAGTCTACATGACTAATAAAAACTCCCTAAGACTCAAAACAAAAAACTTCAGCCTTGAATTTGAATCGGAAATGCCAGTAGGAACTCAAATGTATTTTATATGAATCTGTTGTTGGCTCTATCACTCTATATGTCCATCCTAGCTCTGTCAGTTGGAAAACCTTAGAAACAATCACCAACCCAGGAGCAATAAGAAACTACAACATGAAGATTGTAGTCTTGAGGGCTGTGTGCTGTAGTGCGTGCCTGAAAATGGCAGCCTAGGAAGCCGCGACTAGGGCCAGGGATCGCGGTTCAAGTCCCACCAGGGACACATAGCGAGACCTAGTTCTAAAAAAAACATAGCTGGGCATGGTGGTGCGCGCCTGTAATCCAAGTTACCTGGAAGCTGAGGCTGAAGACTGCTTGAGTCTGTGGTACCCTGGGTAACATGAGCCTGAGGTTCCACCAGCAAAAATAGCAAGACCTAGTCTCGAAAAAAAAAAAAAAAAAAGATTGTAGTCTTGAAATACTATTTTCTACTAAAAGAGCTCAGAGCTTCTTGGAGAAAACTGATTGCATACCTGACTGAAGGGTGGAAAATACATAAGACCAGCCTGGATATCTTGTTTGACTAGATAGCAAGGAAATGATGAAAAACTGCTGTGGTCATGTCAAAAGACTCAGGAGACAACTTAAAAAGACTACCACCAGTCAAAGATGGGACAATTTCAGCTTCAGTTTTCAGGACCTACAGAGGACAGAGGAATGTCTTAAACTGCAGCTTAGGGACCCCAGTAAAATCCTAAAACATCAACAGCAGAGATTCCCATTTATTAGGTGCTACCATATGCCAGGCATTGTCCTGGTTTCCATGCATGATCTCACTTAACCCTCATAACAACCCCATGAGACAGGTAAATTATCAGGCCACTTTATAGGTCAGGAAAATGAGGCACAGACAGGTTTAAGAACTTGCCCAATATCTTTACAATTAGCAAGCACATAGCTGGAATTTAAACTCTGGCCCTCTGGCTCTAGGACCTACTCACTAAGCACAAGGATCTACTGCAACTCATAAAAAAGTTGAGTTTGTTCTTGAAGAAATAAAAGTTATAGGATAATCATGGCCAGTTTGTGCATACACAGGTACACAAGCCCTATTATCTTGTTATTTATAAAGATGAATGAAAATACTAAAGCCATTATACTAGACAAGAATTTGATGTGTTCAGTGGTTTCCTTCCCCTAAATCTAGTTTGGTCTCTATCAACTATCACCTCGATTCTTTCAGAAAGTAAAAGCGGTAGGCAGGATTGATTTTTTGAGCATGTCAGAAAAGGGTGTCTTTTTTTTTTTTAACGTTGGTCTACAACATTATATATGTTTCAAAGGTACAGGGTCACACCCTTCAGGTGTATGTCACCACTCCCACCTCCAAGTCCTCCACAAGCCATTGTGCCCCCTCCCTGCTTTGTTTTCCCCCCTCTCCCTTTCCCTCTAGTAACCTCAATTCTATACTCAGATTGCTAGGCTTTGCTACTGGTTTTGATTTGTCTGACTCAGAAAAGGTATCTTGTAGTACATTTTAAGGTCTTGTGTTCGCATTGTGATTATCAAGCCCAATGAAGAGAACTTGGGGCAACTCAGTGAGAGCATGCAGAGACTTATAGGGTGAGGGTGGGCCAAGGGCCTTGATTTTTTTAACATCCCCCACCATCACTCTGCCCAAGTACCCAATAGTAGAATTAATCCACTTCCCACCTAACCCAGTTTTTCTCTCTTTTCCCCACTTTCTGTCAGACCCAGGTCAGCACTAAAGTTGAAATGCAGGTTCTATCTGCCTCAAATGGACCTCCCCTCAGGTTTGCTCTCCTCTGCAGCACCCCTTACCCTCCTGCTTGGGGCTTTCTCCTACTCTCCTTCAGGCCCAATTTTCTGGAAACATCATTGACACCTGAGGGAGAATTCAAATTTCTCAGTTACCTCTTGCAGGGCCATAAACATTTACACTTAATCTCTAATGCCTTCTTAGAGGAAGGAATTCCTGACTCGAACAGTGGGGGAGTTTTGTGATTATAATTCGTCACTATTCCTAGCCTGCTTCCAGAGGGTCATTTTCACTACACTCTAAATTCACCCCAGGCAGGAGGGTGCCTTCTCCCTGAATAAAGAGAGGCTTGGTCAGCCTGGAGACCCTGGCTGATATCCTGCCTCCACCCACTCACCTCATCCTCTCCTCTGAAGACTTGGAGATGCAGGTATTTATTAAAGTGAATTGTGGCACAAAACAGGATATTTTGGCAGCTCTGGTGTCTTTCTTACAGCCAACGAGGAGCTCAGGCATGAGGAGAAACAAGCACCAGATGTCTGAACATAGATAACTGTCACTGTCAAATAACTGCCTCTGAAAACCCTTCCCTTTAATATATGCATGGTCTATGAATAAATACGTTTCAAGTGTGCCCGAAGCCGTTTTTTAAGTAAGTACTGAAGCGCTGTGCGTATGGTGTCTCTGCTGTCATTATGATGTGCCGTGGAGATACTTGCCTTAATGAACACCAATTTGAAAGTCTCAAACACTCTCTATTCTCCTGACATGTATTTCAACTTTTCAGGATCTGCTTCTTTCTAGGTAAAGAGGATAAAATAGAAGGAGGGGTACCTGCCTCTGAAAAGAAGACTAGGTGTCAGAAATAAGGGTTAGGAGACTTTAGGCAATTGCACAGATCAGAACAATGTACTCATTCGATTTAGTGCCAAGTGAATGTTGTCAGTGTCTTCAAATGGGTCAAAATATCTGAAGTATCAGGATCTCAAATGATTAAAATAATCCTCTGTCTTTGACTCTTCAGTGTCAAAGCTGGGCTGAGGTGTACATTTCTGGTTCCAGATCCCTGTCCTTCATGTTCCCATTTGTCAGGGTTGAATGAATGCCATGTGCCTGTGTTTCCCAAGAGGCCCCTTCTTCTTGGTCTTAAGGTCGCCTGGACGCTATTTGAAGTGCCACAGGTCACATGGGAGTCAAGGGCTGATGCCTGCTGTGAGGCAGGAGCCCTGAAGCTCACATCTATCACCGTGATTAGTGTCTTTTGCCACTTCTTATTCCTACTAGATCAATGGGCTAAAAATGTCCCTGTATCAGTAATCCTTTACCAAACCACCTGCACATACAGATCGTGCTGTTTAGTTTACAGGTGCATACCCAAATGAAGAATGTTTGTCTGGTTGCTGCCATGATATATGTTGACATCCCACCAGAATCAGCACTCCACAGAGTCAATAAGGGGGCACACCAGTTCTGTTAGAGTGTGAATTTCCTATCGACAGACAGATCTCCTTCCATTGAAATATGATACTTGCTTTAGTAAACCTTAATGCTTCAATATCACAATTGCTTGTGCTAACAGATTAACCAAGCTTCTAGAAAGAATTATTTATATTCATTATCTCCATTTCTTAACTTCCTCTTTCTCAACTCCTTCCCCACCCCCACCCCCCACTCCATAGAAACATCTTTCCCCAGGGTCACCAATGACATATGACTCACTACACCCAGTGGGTCCATTCTTAACCTCTCAAGAGCATTCAACCTTGTGACTCACTCTCTTACATAAACCCATTTCCTTGAAGTTTTCTTGATAGTCCTCCCTACTGCTCTTACTACTCACTCCCTGACCCTACTGCTCTGGCTGCTTGGTAGGCTCATCTTTATTCTTTTTTTTTTTTTTGAGACTAGGTCTCTCTATTTTTCCCTGTGGAACCACAGACTCATGTTGCCCAGGATACCACAGAGTCAAGCAATCCCCAGCCTCAGCTTCCCAGGTAGCTGAGATTACAGGTGCGTGCCACTACACCCAGCTATTTTTTGGGGGACTAGGTCTGGCTACGTGCCCCCCCATGGAACTCAAACTGCGATCCCTGGCCCTGGCCATCACCTACAGGCATGCACTACCATGCCCGGCTT
>PVHY01009448.1:22224-50101 GCA_004024945.1 Uropsilus gracilis
TTTTTTTTTTTTTTACCAGCCCCAGCTTTCTCTTTTTCTAGTTCGTTCCTAGCTAGAGACTCTAAAACACATACTAGGCAATTAATGAACCTAGTTAGATCTCAGTTTCCTTTTATGCTTAATAACATCAAACTTTATACTTTTAAAAAACTATGTGGTAGTTACCTATTAAGTTTTTTTCCCCCTTTTAAAGAATTTTTATTGAGGTAACATCGCTTTTCACTATGTGACTCAAGCACAGGATCACACCATCTGAGATGTACATCACCACACCACACCCTCCACCATGGCACTCTCCGCCCTTAGCCCATAGTCTATTGTGCCCTTCCTGTCTTGTAGCTTCAATAACTGTCAGATTTCTAGGGTTTGTCTTTGGTTTGCTTTTTTCCAACCCTTTGGTTTGTTTTTCTATATTGCACATATAAGTGAGACCATCTGATAATTGTCTTTCTCCTGACTTATTTCACTTAGCATCATCCACTCCAGTTCCATCCATGTCATGGTAAATCTCAAGAGGGCATCCTTTTTTTTTTTTTTCTTTCTTTCTTTTCTTTTTTTTTTTTATAGCTGAGTGCTATTCCATTTACACACTACTCTTTTCAACTCCTATGTATTTATCCAAGAAAAATTAAACTCTTGGTCCACTGAAATGCTTCCCTACAAATGTTCATAGTGATTTTATTTTTATTTTATTTCATTTTTATTTTTATTATTTTTTTGAGACTAGGTTTTGCTATGTTTCTTGGGGTAGTCCCGAACTGACAGACTCAAGTGATTCCTAGCCTCCACCTCCCAAACAGCTGGGATTACAGGCACGCACTACCGCGCCCGGCTTCAATAGTGGTTTTATTAACAGAAGACTAGAAGCAACTATAATATCCCCAAATAAGTAAACTGAAAACACCTTTTGTGATGTAATCAGATGGTGAAAAACTACTCAGTAGTAAAAGAAACAAACTGCTAAAACAAGTTTCTGCAGGAGTGAATCTTGAAAGCATTATACTAAATAAATCAGACTTTATGATTCTGTTTACATGAAGCCCTAGAAAAAAGCAAAACTAATCTATGCTATTAAAAATCATAATAAGCTGGGCACGATGGCTCGTGCCTGTAAGCTTCAGCCTATGAAGCAGCCGGCTAGGGATCATGGTTCGAGTCCCGCCTCCCCTGGGGCCCGTAGCCAGACCTAGTTCCAAAAATATAGCTGGGCCTGGTGGCGCGTGCCTGTAATCCCAGCTACCTGGGAAGTTGAGGCTGGGGATTGCTTGAGTCTGTGTACCCCGGGCAACGTGAGCCTGCGGTTCCACGGGCAAAAATAGCGAGACCTAGTCTCAAAAAAAAAAAAAAAATCATAATAACCAGGTACAGTGGCGCGTGACTGTAAGTGACAGCTTAAGGAGTCGCGGCAGGGTTCGAGTCCCACCTGGGGCAACACAGAGAGACCTAGTCCCAAAAAATAGCTGGGCATGGTGGTGCATGCCTGTAATTCTAGCTACCTGGGCAGCTGAGGCTAGGGATCGCTTGAGTCCATGGTACCACAGGCAACGTGAGCCTGCAGTTCCACGGACAACATAGCGAGACCTAGTCTCAACAAACAAACAAACAAATAAATCAGAATAGTGGTTTATTTAGGTGTATGGAAAGGACAGAGGGAACTTTCTGGAGTGATGGAAATGTTTTCTAGGTTGAGATGAATGGTTCATGAACTCATACATTTTTCTAAAGCCATAGAACTGTACTTTAAGTCTATGGCCATACCACCCTGAATGCACCCAATCTCATCTGATCTCAAAAGCTAAGAAGGGTTGGGTCTGGTTAGTACTTGGATGGTAGAACTGTACTTTAAGACTTGTTTGTCTTATTTTATGTAAATTAAACTTCAATTTAAAAATATCTTTGAAAAATAATGGTACTTACTTCATAGGGCTGTATTATTAAATGATGTGTGTAAAGTATATAGAGCAGTGGTTGTTACATAGATAGTGCAAGTATTTATATAGTACTAAGAGTAAATACCTGTAATATTTAGATGGTATTTATACATAGTTTTACAATTAATACCAATCCTGTGACATTGTGAGAAAGGCTTACATTTTGAAGTACTATATTCAGAATTTGTCATAAAGGAAGGAGGAATCCTTTTATTGCTGTCCTAAAGTGACAGAACCTTGGGAGGATTAAAGGGGGCCATGTATCTCAACCACAGTTATATGTGATTAATGTAAAATAACACAAATGCAGATAGTTATGTCATCCAATTTACCTTTCTGGCATAGTTTCAATCTGAGAAATGCTGTTTCAAATACTTTGGTGCCAAATACTAACAACATACAGAATAATGCAAGGAATCCCACACATTCTTGTAACCTAGGCACAACAGATGCAGTATTCCTTGCTGAATGTTCACAGATATGTTGAAAGATACCAGATGAGATGTAGCTTTTTAAACAGCTTTTATAAGGCTGTTTTGGGCAGGAGAAAGAGCTTGAGTGCCTAGCTTTGAATACTGGTTCTGCTCTTACTAAAAGGTTGTTGGGGACGTTACTTAACTTTCCTCAAGTCTCAGTTTTCACATCTGTAAAATGGTAATGATGCCAACCATGTGGATTTTGGGAACATTTGGATGAGAAAAGGTAGATGTTTCAGAAATAAAAACAGTTGCTAATCTCTGTAGTTGGTGAATGCTAGCGATGAGAGCATCTTTGAGCAAGCTGTCTGGTGTGAGAGAGAGTGTGTGTTCCTGTGAAGACTTTGGGGAAGGCAAGGTCTAGTTGCACTTCCCTGTGTGAGAAGGGAAAGATAGAGAAGCCCAGGGAAAGTCTTGGAGTGAGTGCCTGGTGTTGGACATGATTCAGGGGTCTCTCAGAGAAAGGGTGGAGGAGAAAGTCAAAAGACATGAATAAGGGAAGAGGTGTCTAAAAGAATGAAACACTACACCCTATATATGTCTAAAATACTCTTGGTTTCTGCTCCAAGCTTTTTTTTTTTTTTTTTGAAACTTGGTCTCGCTATTTTTGTCTGTGGAACTGCAGGTTCACGTTACCCAGAGAAACACAGACTCAAACAATCCCCAGCCTCAGCTTCCCAGGTAGCTGGGATTACAGGCGCATGCCACCACGCCCAGCTAATTTTTTGGAACTAGGTCTCACTATGTTGGCCCCGGGCGGGAATTAAACCGGGATCCCCGGTTCCCACCGTGGCTTCCTAGGCTGCTGCTTTACAGACGTGTGCCACCGTGCCCGGCCTGCTCCAGGTTTCTACAGATTATCTCCCACTATCCAAAAGCAGGGTGTTCTGAATTGATCATTTCTTGGAATACAGAGAAAGCTTTCCATGTACATTAATTGTAATAAGTTTTCCAGACATCCTCCTCCCCCAAATAATCTACCAAATCATACCCAATAAAACGGGTCTACTTTAGGATAACAGGAGAAAATATATGAATTTCGACAAAATCCACAATATTTTCAAAAGCTCTTGTGTAGGTGCGTGTAAGTGGAGCTTGGGGCAAAGAGCAGGAGGAAATGCTAAACTCTGCTTTAAGGGAAGCTTAGGGAGGAAAGGAGGGCTGCAAAAATAACAAATCTAGTTTACCCACCCATGTACCTTCCATGGTCCTGGGCTCAGGGTATGTGTTTAATGACCGAAATTTTATGTCGTGCTATGTATGTGTACACGTTCAGTCAAAGTAACCACCTCATTCCATCCTGTGGGCTGCGGTTACTGGCCTAGGAGAACTATTTCTGTAACAACAAAGGCGTCTTGGCCCTTTTGGGTGGGCGAGCGCGGGCTGAGGATGTGGCGAGAATGGGCTCTGCTTCACAGGTGGACCAGCGAAACCTCCCTATTTGGGATGCAAACGATTCCCCGCTGCTGTCCACTTAACTCCTGCAGGCCATGGGCACCTCTCAGCTGTCGCCCCCGCTGCGGCAGAGTGTGAATTTCTTGCGTGCCTTTGCGCCGACGCCTACGCTGCACAGGTCCAGGACCCGCCTCCCGGGACGGGACTTGTGCCCTCTGAGCCAGAGCTAACCCGGCCCCGGGGCTTTCCTTCCGCTGCCCTCACGCCCCGCCAGCCGCCCGCTTCCCCACCGTGTGAGCAGAGCCGTGCGTAGGGACACGTTCCGGGCCCAGCGCTATCTCCCCAGGTTCAAGGTCTGCGCTCCGCCGCTTAGCAGAGCCGCCCCCTGGCGCTGGGCTGGCGAGAGTTTGTCCACTGCCCCAGCGCGGATCTTGCGCAGCCGGTTCTGCAGCCACCGGGGGAGGAGACTGGGCGCCCGTGAGCACCACGCGGCTGGATGAGGCCAGCGCTTAGTGGGCGGTGTGTGCCGCCGGCGGCCGCCCCCGCCAAACCTGCCAGCTGTGAACAGAATATTATACACCAGTTTTAAGATGACACTCTCGATTTGCTTGCATTGAGATAGGATTGTGCATAAAAGCATCACAGCCTCAGGGGGCTCAGCTAGTGATGCTGCTGTGGACGAGAGGCAAGCCAGCTCCAACCTATCCCGGAGTTCCTGACCTCTCTCCACGACGACGGCACCCCTTCCGTTTCTGCCCTGCTCCTCTGCTCCCCCAACTTTTATTTCGGGGATCCACATGAGCTCTCCTAATTCTAACACCCTCACCTGCTGAATGTCTTTCTGATGGAAATTAGGGTTACCATCTAGTTCTTCCTTCACCCCCCCCCAAGATCATCATCATCGTCATTGTCATCATTATCATCTCTGTCTACCCACTGACCCAGTCTTCCCTCAGACCCTTTCTCAACCCAGCTGCTGAAGTTTGGCACTCATAGCTCAGAGTCACATAGCAGCTTTAGCAATAGCCTTAGCACTCAATTCCCATCTGACACCCTCTCCCCTTTACCAGTCTTCACAGCTCTGTGGCTATTTGTGACTTTTTCTTCTCCCATCCTCACTAATTTCCATCCTTAACACCAGCCTCAAAGTCTACCTTCCCCCAGCTGTCATCATGGTCCCTGACTCAGACCTTCCACCCCCTCCCTTTGAGTCCTAGTCCAGCACAGAACCTTCTCCTGACCAGCCTGAGGGAGTTTGTGTGATCTGTTGCTGTGATGATCTGCTATGATCCATGCCCCAGCTCCTGACCTGCTGCAGGCCCAGCCCCAGCCTGTGCCCTGGCTTGTGCTTACTGAGCTGTCAACCTTGTCCAGAAGCCTGGCAGAATCCTCTCTGTCTTGCTGGGGTCCACAAAGGAAATTCACATTCTTATTTTTTCTTTCAACTGTGTTTTTTTTTGTTTTTGTTTTATTTTTGAGACTAGGTTTCGCTATTTTTGCCCGTGGAACCACAGGCTCACGTTGCCCGGGGTACCACAGACTCAAGCAATCCCCAGCCTCAGCTTCCCAGGTAGCTGGGATGACAGGCGCGCACCACCACGCCCAGCTATTTTTTTGGGACTAGGTCTCACTACATAGCCCCAGGTGGGACTCAAACCGTGATCCCTAGCCTCAGCCACTTCATAGGCTGAAGCTTACAGGCATGAGGCACCGTGCCCGGCCTTCAACTCTGTTTTTTAATTTCACCCACCACTGAGTGTCCACTTGAGAGGAGGACTCCTTGTTACATTTTGTTCTAGAACCACTGCTTAATGTGTACTGTATCAGTTCCTGCCCTGAAGAAATGGCTCTGGTAAGCCAAGTTTGGTACCATTCTATTAAGGTTGACTAAAGAAAGGCTTAAATGGATAGGGCAGGGTCTGGAACAGTGCCTGGCATATAGAGTACTCAAGTAGGTATTTGTTAGATAGAGGAATGATTTGCTTACATTCTCCTAAAATGATTTGTAGAGTCAGTATGTGGATTATTGATGATCTTAAGATATTTTCACCTGACAAGAGGAAAATAAGGACCATGAAGTGAAATGTTCAAAAAGTCAATGTTATGTCATTTAAAAGACTTGTTCATTAACCTGCCAAGTTTCCTTACCAATTCCAAAGGGAAAGTCCGGGCATGGTGGCTCGTGCCTGTAAGCTTCAGCCTATGAAGTGGCTGGGGCTAGGGATCGCGGTTCGAGTCCCGCCTGGGGCCCGTAGCGAGACCTATTTCCAAAAAAAATAGCTGGGCGTGGTGGCGCACGCCTGTAATCCCAGCTACCTGGGAAGCTGAGGCTGGGAATTGTTTGAGTCTGTGGTACCCCGGGCAACAAGAGCCTGCGGTTCCATGGGCAAAAATAGCGAGACCTAGTCTCAAAAAAAATAAAACAATTCCAAAGGGGAAAGTAGTGGATGGAGAGTGGAGAATTAAGTTGCTGCCATTGTAACCAAGGGATCAAAGTTTACATCACTGAAAATGGAAAAAACAAGGTCCTGTATCTCTAGATATGATACACCAAGAGGACACGGTACAGCCATGTAGCACTTAACTGTGGTGATACATTCCGAGAACTGCATCACTGGGCAATTTCGTCACTGTGCAAATGTCAGAGCATGATTACACAACTTTGATGGGATCGCCTGCTCCACACCGCAGCCTCATATAGGGACCTCTGACCTATAGTCAGCCTGTCACTGACCCAAAAGTCATCATGCCACAGATGACTGCATTTCTGTGGCATTCTTACAGGCAAAAATGTATTACCTGAATATAATTGTGAGGAAACATCAGACAAACTTCAAATGAGGGATATTCTACAAAATTTCTGCACTTAAAAAAAAGTCAGTCATGAGAACAAGGCTGAGAAACTGTTCAGCGCAAAGACTAAAGAGACAACAACTAAATGTGATATGTGGTCCCAACCTGGACCCCAGACCAGAGTAAACAATAGCTGTTAGAAGAAGGAAGTCTAGGAAGAGAGAGGGGAGGGTGAGACAAGGGAGAAGCAGAGAAGAGGAAGGGGAAGTGAAGCTGGAGGAAGAGGAGGTGGAGATAAAGGTGGGGGAGGAGGTGAAGAGAAGGAGGAGCTACAGCAGCAAGGAGGATAGTCAGGGGACATTGCTGAGACAATAGTGATGAAGGCCAAACACCAAAGAAAAGGATATGACACAGTCATCAGAAATGTGAGCCGCCAGGCATGGTGGCATGTGCTTGTAAACTTCAGCCTATGAAGCGGCTGGGGCTAGGGATTGCTGTTCAAGTTCCACCTGGGGCAACACAGAGAGACCTAGTCCCAAAAAATAGCTGGGCATGGTGGCACATGCCTGTAATCCCAGCTACCTGGAAAGCTGAGGCTGGGGATTGCTTGAGTTTGTGCAACATGAGCCTGCGGTTCCATGGGCAAAAATAGTGAAACCTAGTCTCAAAAAAGAAAAAATAGAAATGTTGTGAGTCAGGTGGAAGTAGTTGAGGCTGCATGATTGGATATAGGAGCCCATTCTATCAGATGCTCTACTCTTACACACTTTGGAAATTTTCCTCAATTAAAAAAGTTTTGCAAAATAATGTTTAACAAGTGGAAAGATATCTGTATACATTATATTTAATTTATGGATCACACGGTATGTATACGCTTACTGTTGTTTTTAACAACTTCATTTAAAAAAAAATTGTAGCCGGGCACAGTGGCACGTGCCTGTAATCCCAACTGCTTGGAAGGCTGAGGCTAAGAATCACTTGAGTCTGCAGGTTCGAGACTACCCTGGACAACATAGTGAGACCTAGTCTGTTAAAAAAAAATTTTTAATTAAATTAAAAAAATTAAAAAATATATATATATATAAAGCCTGGTCGGACATGGTGGCCCTTGCTTGTAAACCCAGCTGCCTGGGAGGCTGAGGCTAGGGCTCACTTGAGTCCGCAGGTTCAAGACTATCCCGGGCAACATAGCAAGACTAGTCTCTTAAAAAGAAAACAAAATAAATAAGTAAGTAAATAAGTAAATAAGTAAGTAAATAAATAAATAAATAAAAATTTTAAAAAACCTGACACTCCAGTGCCTACCTAAGTTGGTAATATTTGGAAGTTGGACTTCCAAGTAATTTTTATTACTTTGTCATTTATTTCTGCTTTCTAGCAAACATGAATTACTTTCATATTAAGAAAGAGTAGTAGTAATTTTTGAGGGAATGTGATTAAATTACAGGTTATTTTCTTCTGATTAGTAGACAGGAGCCCTACTCAAGGTCCCCAGGGCTTAGTCATAGGCAGGACATCCTAAACCACAAGATGGCAGTGCTGCCTACTGAGGCTGCCCTCCTTGGGCTGACACCCACAGCCACACCCCTGAGAGTAACCCCTGCCTATGCCCCTCTTACCCTGAAAACACAAGGATGCCCTTGAGAGAAGAAAAACAATGGTGTGTGCAGCTGATCCGCCCCTTTCTGCAAACAGGTTAGGGATGCAAATGGCATGGGTAGAGTGAGAAAGCAAATCAGGAATTAGGGCTTTCCTTGGGGAAACCAAGAACCTCTCCTGCCAACAGTTGTATAGTTGTCTCTGGATGTAGCAGCAACTGCCTGATTATGTGTGTGTGTGTGTGTGTGTGTGTGTGTGTGTGTGTGTTCTTAATAGTCTGTGCATTTTACTGATTGTATCGGTTTCCTTATTTTCTCTGTGTGTTCCAGTGTTTAGAACATGTTATTTTCTTTAAAATGTGGATAGAATATTAACAAAAATGCTAATTTTTTACCCAATTCTATACATATTTCCTTCTGCTTCTCAGTCCACACATTGTTCATCATATTGGAAATCCTTTTCTATACCTGGTTTTGAATTGAAGACAAGAGCCTGAGTTATCTCAATAACTTCTTGGATATCAGGTACTTCACTAGTTATCATAATGAATGCTAGAATTAAGTTCTCTTTAGTGAAAATAAAGACTTACTGGTAATAAATTGCTAAGTGCCTCAGTACTGTTGTGAGGCTCAGATATAACCACATATATATACTAGTTCAATTCTGATAGTCTTTACACAGGAGTCTTGGCTCATGAGTCAGAGATTGCCCAGGCTATCAGCGTTTTCCAGCCTCCCCACAATCCTGGTCTAAATGCCTGAGAACGACCTCTGGCTCTTCTCTGCCTCTGTCTTGGTTTTCTTGCAGTCTCCTCCAGGCCTCAGCTTCTGAAGGGCCCTGACCCTTTGGAGCAGGGTGGGGAAGCAACTGGGTCCTGCCTTATTGTTGAGAGCTGAGATTGACCTTTGTTTCTTCACCTTTATCCCCATCCTCCCTGGGATGCTTTGGCTCTGCCTGGTCTAGGAGTTTGTAAACTGTTTTGACTGTACAGCAGTCACACTGAGCTTGTTTTGAACTAAATGTTAGTGTACCTCCAAAATTCAAGTTGAAATCCCAGTGGAACGGTTTTCAGAGATGGGGTCTTTGAGAGGCAATTAGGTTAGATAAGGTCGTGAGGCTGGGTTCCCACGATGGACTTGGTGTCACTTGGTAAGAGGAAGACCCAGCATTCTCTTGCCTTCCCACCTCCCTCCCCCTACCATGTGAGAATACTACAAACCCAAACTTCCTGTCTTCAAACCAGGAAGAAGACCAGGAAGAAGAACCTAACCAAGAACTCCACCATACTGGCACCCAAATCTTAGATTCCCCGGCTACCAGAACTGTGAAGGAAAACTGTTATTTAAATCACCCGATCTATTGCAATTTGTTAGAGCAGCCTAAGTTGCTAAGACAGACCTCATCATCTGCGGCAAATCATGGGCAAATTTAGGCCTGCTTCCTGTAAAAGTCTCCCAAATGCTAAATTTTGAAAAATTCCTTCTGAATATTCCAAAGTCATGCAAATTTGTATCCATTTCCAAAATCTCAGGGGAAACTTTTCTATTTTCTTTGGACCCTTATGGTGTCTCTCTCTCTCTCTCTGTCTGTCTCTCTCTCTGAGACTAGGTTTCGCTATGTTGCCCAGGGAAGTTCCAATCTCAGAGACTCAAGTGATCCCCAGCCACAGCCTCCCAGGTAGCTGGGATTACAGGCACGTGCCATCGCGTCCAGCTGCTTTTTTCGAGACCAGGTCTCGCTATGTTGTCTCGGGGTAGTCTCGAACCTGAGAACTCAAGTGATCCCAAGCCTCTTGCCTCCCAGCACTTGGACTACAGGTGCGTACCACCATGCCTTGGACCCTGATCTCTTAAATAACTCTCACAGAGAGTTATTCTTCAGACCTCTCACATGGTCCACAGAGCTGAGCCCTCCTGAGCTCTGGTTTCTCCTTTAAGTTCTGACACAGACGCCCAGCACTTTCATGGTTTAGCTACAGGAGCAGCACATGTTGGTGGCTCTGGCCTAGCTTCTCCAAGCCTTATAAGCTAAACACCCACAGCCCAGGCTCCAAGGATTTTATACTCTGGTGCTTCACCTTAAGTATAAATAAAACAGTGTCTTCTACTTGTCCTTGACTTTTTTCTTCCTGACTCCACAAATGACTTTAAGGAGTTGGAAGTGGTCCCTTGATGTTCCTTCGCTCTGAGAAACTGTCACTTCAGACACCCCTATAAGCCCTTCTGTGAACTGCCCATGGCAGCCTCACCTCACACCATGTAGATTCACAGACCAGGGCCAGGAAAGACAAAACTCTCATATCCCAAGGGTAAACACAGTTCACAGTGGTCACTGTCCTTCCAGAACTTTTGTTAGTTTTGAAAACCTTGAAACGTGAAAATATATGGGCTTGTTCATAAGTGTGTGTTGGGGTCCCCACTAAGGTCAAAGTCGTTATCTCATTTATAGATGGGAAAATATTTATAGAGTAGAGGCTGATTCCTATAAATCATGAAGTTAACAAGCAACAGAACTACCCACTAAGGAGGGAGAACTAACAAAGGCCAGGTCATTATCAATGCTTGGGCTTGAGTGGGACCCAACCTGAACCCTCCTGTTGGGCATAAGGTAGAGGCTGCAAATTAAGCAAAAGGAGCACTCTGTGCCTGGTAACTCAGAAGACTGAGAGAAAAAGGGGAAAACTATTACTTCCGTGATGGTAGGGTATGTTTGTGTTGATTATATGTGTGTAGGCCTTCAAGGTCATGGGAAAACTCTCCCATCCTCCCAGTTGGCTGCTACTTCAGTCACTATGCAGGACCCTCAGCAAAGACCTCATACAACCAAGGAGAAGCAACCATCCTTCCTCCTTGTAGAAAGGAACTCTAAGCCTAGGTCTTCTAAGGACAGATTCTTATTTACCCACTTTGTTCCAGCATTTACAGATTGGTTCCCAGAACTCAGTGGTTTGAGGAAATATTTTCAACAGACTGGGTGGAGAGCCAGCAGCAGCTAAGTGGCTTTCCCTTGAGAGTCTATACATTCCCCAGGGAAGCTCAGCACCAGTGGGCCAGATTCCAGAGTCATAGAAACTTCTGTGTCCTGTACCTGCAGGATTTCTGTCCAGAAACAAGAGCCTCCTCAGGTGACTTGCAAGGTCCATCAACGGATGCCTGCCCTCATCGAGAAACCTCCTCACTGACAATAGCTGGGAGAAAGGATCCCTAAGGCCAGAGGTCAGAGAAATGAGGTGCAGAGATAGTAGATGGCAAGGAGATCGTACTGGAGCCAGCAACTAGAAGACACCGATTGACCCCAATTGAACATAGACTGGCTGCCCAATACAAAGCTAAGGACTACAAACCATCAAGCACAATGTGCCATGGCCCTGGAACACAGTCCCTCATCTGACAAATGGACACAGTCACAGAAAAAGAGACCAAAGGACCAATGAACCCAACATAAACCAACAAAGAACAATGAGAGTGGAGACTGAAAGACTGAGTGAATACGGGGGTGGGGGATGGAGGAGGGAAGGCATGCCAGTAACCATTTACCTTATTTACTTACGTAAGAATTTATAAGAAATAAAATTAGAAATTTTTAAAAATTAAATAATTAAAAAAAAAAAGAGCCTCTTCAGTGCTGATGCCATCACAGACCTTCCCCACACTCATAGGGGGGGATGCAACATGCCACTTCCCTTTGCCAGAGGTGTTAGCGGGCCCTGCCCACTGGCAAGACTACCTTGAAGTTTGTTGAAGTTTTTTTTTTTTGTTTTTTTTTTGGAGGGAGGGGTTGGAAAGCTGCAGAACCTTGCATCCTGGAATTGTGACCCAGGATCTCAGGAATGTATGGTCTTGACCTTTTAATTTGTAAAAGTAGCCAGTAGTCTAGCCTATGGTTAGGTAAGAGAATATTCTTATTCTTAAGAAATACCTATAAGCCAGGCAAGGTGGCGCGCACCTATATTCCCAGTTACCTGGGAGGCTGAGGCTGGGAATCATTTGAGTCCACGGGTTCAAGACAACCCTGAGCAACATAGTGAGACCTAATCTTTTAAAAATTAAAAAAAATAGGTCTGGGCATAGTGACACGTGCCTTTAATCACAGCCTATGGAGCAAGACTGGGACTAGGAATCTCTTGAGCCTGTGGGTTCAAGACCTGCCTGGGGCAACATAGGGAGACCTGTTCTCAAAAAATAGCTGGGTGTGGTGGCGCATGCCTGTAATTCCAGCTACCTGGGAAGCTGAGGCTGGGGATTGCTTGAGTACATGGTACCCCTGGGCAACGTGAGCCTGTGGTTCCCCAGGCAAAAATTGTGAGACCTAGTCTCAAAAATAACAGTAATAATAATAATAATTTTAAAATAATTTTAAAAATGTAAAAAAAGAAATACCTATAAATGCGAGAGAGCAAGTACACATGTGCTAACATGCACGAAGTTCATGCACACATGCAAATGTTGCTGAATCTGGGTAAAAGGTATTTGGAAATTACTTGTACGAAGCAAGATATTGGTATCAAAGTTAAATTGTGACCAAAAGGTAGATTATAACAATCAAAGGAACATATTTATTAAATTAATTCTCACTCCTACCAGGTTGACCCAAGAATGGATTTAATTTTTGCATATTTTTTTAAATTATTTTTATCCCTTTGTAGTCTTCCTAAAACTTACTTCAAGAGGCATCTCTTTATACTGATACCACTGATAATTGTTAAATTGTACATTGAACTAACATGACTATCAAGTTCTTGGCTTTAAAAAATGACAAGGCTGGGTACGATGGCGCGTGCCTGTAAGTGACAGCTGATGGAGTCGTGGCTGGGTCTGGGAATGTGCTTTGAGTCCCATCTGGGGCAAAACAGCAAGACCTAGTCCCAAAAAATAGCTGGGTGTGGTGGCATGTGCCTGTAATCCCAGCTACTTGGGAAGCTGAGGATGGGGATTGCTTGAGTCTGTGGTACCCCAGGCAACGTGAGCCTGCAGTTCCACAGGCAAAAATAGTGAGAACTGGTCTCACTATTTTTGAGACCATTAAATATGGTCTCAAAAAATAAACAACAACTAAATAAATAAATAAATAAATAAATAGATAGATAGATAAATAAATAAATAAATAACAACAGTTACATAAGATGCAATTTTTTCAGACATGAAATCTTACTTCCTGACCAGGTGAGGCTATATCATCTTGACCAAAGTATAATTGGCAACAATTGACTTGCTTAATAAACAATTTCCCTCTGAAATGGTTTTTGCCTTTCAGAGAATGTTGCTATCAAAAATACATAAATATAGAGCTGGGCACGGTGGCTCGTGCTTGTAAGCTTCAGCCTATGAAGCGGCCGGGGCTAGGGATTGCGGTTCGAGTCCCGCCTGGGGCCCGTAGTGAGACCTAGTTCCAAAAAAAAATAGCTGGGCGTGATGGTGTGCACCTATAATCCCAGCTACCTGGGAAGCTGAGGCTGGGGATTGCTTGAGTCTGTGGTACCTGGGCAACGAGAGCCTGAGGTTCCACGGGCAAAAATAGCGAGACCTGGTCTCAAAAAAAACAAACAAACAAACAAACAAACAAAAAAAACAAACATAAATATAACTGCAATAAAATGAATCATAACTGAAATGTGTGAAGTAGGCTTAATATTTAGAGGATTTCTATAAAATGAAGGTTCAGTTGTGAAGTAAATACCCCCTCAAATGTGTTTATATGTGAATATTTTTGTTTATTGGATTTTCTTAGATGCGATCACACTCACCTGATACTACAGGCTAAAAAATTTATTTATTTATTTATCTATCTATCTATCTATCTATCTATCTATCTATCTATCTATCTATCTATCTATCTATTTATTTATTTATTTATTTATTTTTGAGACTAGATCTCGCTTTGTTGCCTGGGGTACCACGGACTCAAGTGATCCCCAGCCTTAGTATCCCAGATAGCTAGAATTACAGGCATGTGCCACCACACCCAGCTATTTTTTGATACTAGGTCTCACTATGTTGCCCCAGGAGAGTCTCAAACTCCCAGGTGGGTCTCAAACCTGCAGACTCAAGCGATTCCTAGCCTTGGCCTTGCTCCGTAGGCTGGAATTAAAGGTATGCACCACCGTGACGAACCCAGCCTAAAAAATGTATTTAAACTTTCTATAAACTGATGCGGGCCTGGCGTGATGGTGCGCGCCTTTAATCCCAGCCTAGGAAGGAAGGCTGAGGCTAGGAATCCCTTGAGTCGGCCAGTCTAGACCCTCCCAAGGCAATATAGTGAGACCTAGTCTCAAAAAAATAGCCGGGCGTGGTGGCACATGCCTGTAATCCCAGCTACATGGGAGGCTGAGGCTGATAATCGCCTGAGTCTGTGGGAGCCCAGATCCAATTCGGGATCTGGACTACTTAGATCTGATCCCGGATCAGGACGATCTGGAGCAACATAGGGAGATCTAGTCTCAAAAATGAATGAATGAATGAATGAATGAATGAATGAATGAATGAATGAATGAATGAACAAACAAGCAAATAAATAAACTGATACAGCATGTTCTCCAACATAGAAAAGTACAGATTTGCATGCATTCTATGCTATCGGTTGCATTAAAAATAAACGTGTAGAGGATCATATATGCACAGAATGTCTCTGGAAGGAAAGGCAAGGAATTGGTAATTGTGTCTATGTCCCAGGAAGGAAATGAGGTAATTACAAGACAGGGCCATGGGGGATGTTTTCATTGTGTATCCCATGAAATCTTTTGACCTTTGTATTATGTTCATGCATTTCTTAGTCAAAAACAAAATAATTTTTAACACAACAACAAAGCACTACTGCTCAGGACAATTATGTAGTCACCAAAATGTCTCCCAACTTAAACAGTAAATGTTGGTGTTAGAGCAAATTGAAGGAAAAGTGTTGTCTGATCCCATGAAAAACCTTCCCCTAAATTCTCCTTTTAAATGTAGATTAGTATTTTCAGTTAGTTAGCCTCAGTTTTGTTTTAAAGATTTACTGGAGAAAAAGTTTATTAACTTGCCTTTACCTGTGCTCTGCTTGCATGGAGTACACGCTATCTGCTCTTCCAGATTGCCTTTTTTTTTTTTTAACACCATAGCAGCTTCTGAAAAGTGATCACTTCAACAATTACCTGAACTACAGATTTTTTTTTTTTTTTTGAGATTAGGGCTCCCTATTTTTTGCCTGGAACCTGCAGGCTCACGTTGCCCGTGGTACATTGGACTCAAGCGATCCCCAATCTCAGCTTCCCAGGTACCTGGAATTACAGGTTTGCACAACCACGCTCAGCTATTTTTTTGAGACTAGGTTTCACTATGTTGCCCCGGGCAGGTCTCAAACCTGTGGACTCAAGCGATTCCTAGTCCCGGCCTCCCTCCATAGACTGCAATTAAAAGCACATGCTGTTGTGCCCGGCCCAGATTTTTGGTTTTTTTTGAGGCTGGAGCAATCCTATATTTTTAGACACTTTCACAAAGAGATTTTCAGTAAATAAACTTGCCCATGGAGAAAAGAGAATATGAAAATCAACCTCCTGCCATTCAGCAGCACTGTTCATGGTAAGGATCCTCTTAGGTAGTCAGGGTGCTGAGGTTGAGGCATGAACTTCCCTTCCTGCATCAGTTTACCCTGCTGCTTCCTGGAGGCACACAAACCATCGTCTTCTGCCCAAGTAGACATCTATGGAGCCATCAAACTCTGTCTGTGCATTGTCTCTGCTCCAATGCCAATTCCATGAGCAGATTCTACCCATTCTTTTTCAGAGGCGTAGCATTGAGCTGTAATCTTGTTACTGAGTCTACTCAGCACTTTGGAATTATCATCCATGCCTAAATTAAAGCCCAGCCTTTTCTCATCAAAGGAAAGCATGGCAATCCACCCTAGTGCTCTGTTTCCTCATTGGGGGCCCACACCGCTGATTTGAAGACATAATTCACACAAGACAAAATACAAATAGCACACTGATGTGTGGAAAACTTCTAATCACAATAGTCCAAGAAATTCAAACTAAAAGAAAGAAATAGCTTATTTACTTTTCATTTATTCAAAAGTTACTCCCAATGGAGAGGAGGATCTGTATGCATTTGTATCACTGGCTAAAGTATAAGTCCGCTCAAAAGAATGCACTGGAACAAGAAAAGTCTCTTCAATAAATGGTGATGGAAAAACTGGGCTGCTACATGCAAAAGGGTGAAACTAGACCACAATCCATACACAAAAACCAACACAAAAATGGATAAAAGATTTGAGTGTAAGACCAGATACTGAAAGCTGGCACTAAGAATGAAGACACCAAGTCTGGCAAGAAGCAAGTTTATTAGCACTGGTCCTGATTCAGCAGATTCATATCCAAGACTGAGTGCTCTTACTAGGAAGTAGAGCGTTTATATATACTTTACATGCTTTAGTGTTCTGGGTGATAGTAGTACATGGCCTGTATGGATGTGATAGAAGATAGAATGAGGAAGCCGGACGTGGTGGCGCTTGCCTATAATCCAAGGTAAGAGGGCAGGGATCGCTTGAGTTCGGGGGTTTGAGACTACCCTAGGCAACAAAGTGAGACCTGGTCTCAAAAAAGCAGCTGGGTGCCATGATGGGCCCCTGTAATTCTAGCTACCTGGGAGGCTGAGGCTGGGGATTGCTTGAGTCCCTGGTACTCCAGGCAACTTGAGTCTGCAGTACCCCGGGCAACATAGCGAGACCCATCTCAAATTAAAAAAAAAAAAAATGAGGACAGAATGAAGAAGATTCAAAGAGAAACTGGGCTGCATACCAGCAAACTGAGTCACTAAGTTATGGATTGTTTATCGAGACCCCTTAGGCTGCATTTCTTAGGTCACAGTGTTATCATGCTTCATTTGGTCATCATGCTTCAATATCATAAATATTGAATATCATAAAATATAGGCACAACATTCTGTGACAGACATCACAGAAACATCTTTGAGGACTCATCCTCAGAAGCAAAGAAAATGAAGGAAAAGATAAACAGCTGGGACTACATCAAACTAAAAAACTTCTGTACAGTAAAAGAGACAGTAATCAAATGGAGAGACAACCAATAGCTTGGGAGAAAATATTTGCATTCCACATAACTGATAAGGGACTGATAGCAAAGATCTACAAAGAGCTTACACAACTCAACAAAAAAACAGTCCAAAAAAAGGGACAGAAGAAATAAAAGGACACTTCTCCAAAGAGGAAAGGCAAATGGCCAAGAGGTATATGAAAAAATGCTCAACATCACTTATAATCATGGAATTGCAAATAAAAACCACAATGAGACACCACCTCATTCCAGTGAGAATGACCCATATTAAAAAAACAGGCAATAACAAATCTTGATAATGTGGTTAAAAAAAAAGAAAGAAAAAAGGAACCCTCCTACACTGCTGGTGGAGATGCAAACTGGTCTAGCTACTATGGAAAGCTGTGTGGAGATGCCTCAAATTACTTAAAAATGGATCTACCATATGACTCAGCAATTCCACCCCTGGGAATCTACCCAAAGGACACAGAAACATTAATTTGAAAGGAAACTTGCACTCCTGTTTATTACAGCACTATTTACAATAGCTCATATATGGAAACAATCTAAATGCCCAAAACCAGATATATATATATATATATATATATATATATATACACATATATGAAAACTATTCAGCATACTGAATACTGAATACTATTCAGAATACTATTCAGCAACCAAAAAAAGAAAGATAAAGTCATGCCAGCAACACGGACGGAACTGGAAATGATTATGCTCAGTGAAATAAGCTAGAAGGAAAAAGAAAAATATCAAAGGCTTCACTTATAGGAGGAATATAGGGAAACCAAACAAAGGTTAAAAAAAAATAAATGAAGAGACAAAACCTACAGGCAACCTACTGAGTTACAAAACAGTGGAGAGCTGGTGAGAGGGTCAAAACAGAGGAGGGAAGAGCATAGGAACTATAGTGATAGTTCACAGTTGATGTGGTAGTGGGAGACTTATGGGGCTACACCTGAAGGAAGAAGTCAAATATTATAAAAATTACAAATATAAGCAACAATATAAGAACATTAAAAAAAAAGTTTAATCAATAAATAAAATAAAAGGTGTAAATCAGGTTGGCCCTTTGGCAAAGTCTATGTCAATTCACACAGTCATAAAACATGACTGTCTGCTTCCAGGTTCTTGTCTAGTGGCAATTAGAATAGTCCAGCACTTGATGTGCTATCATATGCTAGCCAACAAGACAGCCACCCATGAAACTAGGCTGTGCAGCTGCTAGTAATAAAATTGTTTGCCTTTATACAAAGAAGCTTGAGAAAGCACCCACGTCTGCATGTGGTATGTGCACAGATGACTTCAAGGCCTTCTTGTTGTAAGACCAAAAGTTCTCACAAGGTTGTTCAAAGTGAAAAAACATGTCAGAAGGGCCTCTATGGGCCCATGTGTTGGTGGTAAGAACAAGCGTGGTTTCTTTATTGAGGAGCAGAAAACCTTTACGGAAGTGTGGAAAGTCAGACAGTTAAATAAAAAATCAAGTTTTTTTCTGAGTAACAAAAATGTCTAGAGAAAAAACAAAAATCAACCCATTAATATCCTTTGACCTGGTTATTGCACTTCTGGGAATTTGTACTCAGGAAATTTTTCCAGAGAAAAAGCTCTATGCGGGAAGATCTTCTCCAGAGCTGTCTCTATCTAGGAGGCGTCAGGTTTCTGGGATTTAAGAGCTTGGTTTCAGAGTCTGCCACTTAGTACCTGTGTGTTCTTGGATAAGACTTGATATCCCACACTCCTGTCTGTTAGGGTAGGAGGAGGGAGATCAGATTGAGAAAGTTCCATGGATCAGATTATTAAGGATCTTGATAGCTAAGTCAAGGCCTCCAGGCTCTGTGAAAGTGGCAAGAGAAATAGTGCAAGTGTTTGTCCCAGACTTTACATCAGGAAAATTAACCTGCAGTGGCACATAAGATGAATGGAACAAGCAAGAAGGGAGGTGAGGAGGCCACTTAAAGGGTTGCTGTCATCTACATGAGAAGCAATGCTAATTAAATGAAACAGCCGAAGTTGCGTGAGTCCTTGTGGATGATGAACCATTATCATAAATCTCCAGCCTCCCTGCAGCATCTGTTTTATAGTCATCACTGAGCAGAAATATTACATAATAATACCTTATATTTCTAAAGCTCTTCACAGTTCAAAAAGTGCTTTCATGTGTTTTATCTCACTTGAACTTCTAGGGTGTTTACAAATTGATATTTGTGAAGGCGTTTTCCCTCATATTGGAATCAGACCTATGGCTTTATAATTTCCAGGGTTCACCTCATCTCTCCTCCATTCAGCTTCCTTTTGTTCCCCATTCAAGCGCTTCATGGACCCTTATTCTTTCTCACTACAAAAAAGAATGAATAACTGAACAAAGCACCAGATTCCTTGTTTCAGTTCCTGCATAAGCAGGTAAGTCATCACTGTGCTGGGTTTGAGTGCATTTGGGTTTATTTAATCATTTGTTCATCTCTCTCTGATTGCAGCGGAGTTTCATATACTCCACCATATGCTGTCCCTGAGAGGCTCCACATGCAGAGAGGCCCCAGGAGATCTAGCCTCCCTCCCCTCTCTTCCCTCCAACCTCAGCCTACCCTTACCCCAGAGAGGGCATCTCCCTCTGAAAGCCCAGACAGGGATCCCAAGTCAGGCTGACGCAGCCTACCACAAGTGGAGCTCGCCATCCCCCAGGAAATCTAGGGCTCTGGCCTCCACTGCAATCGAGACATCCTAACTCAGGGCTTCTCTGGCTTCCAGAGGTACTAATGAGCAGGGCTGAGCGGTAATTAAGACTGTGCTCAGTTCCACATCATGCAGCACAGCTGCAGTCAGCCAGGAGGAGGGAGAGGAGGAAGGCAGGAAGGATGCCCCAGCCTGTCTTCCCACTCGGAGCCTACTCACCAGGGCTCTATTTCGAGCAGCAAGAGGAACTGGTGGAGTCCTAGGAGGAGGGAGCAGTTACAAGAGACAGCTGCTGGGGTTGGGAAGAAGCATCCAGGTGCCAACCAGGTGTTGTTGCTCTATCCTGCAGAGTGCCAAGGGTCAAGCAATGGTTTTTCAGTGGTGACAAGCATCTGCTGCAGCCTGGCCCCACGGTCAGGCAAGAAAAGGAAGACACACAGCACCCCCTGAAGGGAGTGAAGGATGGTCATGAAGGATGTCATAGCCTCTGGGGAGAGTGGGGCCTTCTCCAGCTCACACTCCAGACCAATTTCCCACTCTGCATGAGGACTGACAGTCATAGCATAGTGAGTAACACTGAGACCCACAGATCGATACCACCCAGTCTGTACTGGAAAGTCCCCCTCCATTGTGGAGACAGGTGTAAATGCAGAGACATAACTGCCAAAATCATGATAAAAAGAAAGTTCAGCGGGTGCAGTGGCACGTACCTTTAATCCCAGCCTAGGAAGGGAGGCCGAGACTCAGAATCGCTTCAGTCTGTGGGTTTGAGACCCGCCTGGGGCAAAATAGGGAGACCTAGTCTCAAAAAAATAGGTGGTCGTGGTGGTGCGCACCTGTAATCCCAGCTACCTGGGAGAGTGAGGCTGGGGATCACTGAATCACTGAGGCTGAGTCCGTGATACCCTGGGCAACGTGAGTCTGCTGTTTTCCCCGGGCAACATAGTGAGACCCAGTCCCAAAAAAAGAAAAGAAAAGAAAAAGAAAGTTCAAAGGGGAAGAGAGTAACTTCAGGTAGATTGAGGAAACTTTGCTTGTTTGGTGACATACAAGTTGAACCTTGAAGTAGAAAGGGGATTCACCAAAAAAAAATCTTCCTGTGAATAAAGTGAACGAAGGCTTAAGGGATGAAAATAGTGGTGGTCTGGCCTAGTCCATGAGTCAGCCTGGGGTATAGCCGCCTGACCCAGAGCATGAATGGGGAGCAGGTCTGGAGTCTGGGGTAACCATAGAAGCACAGGCCTGCACGAACAGTTGCCAAGCTGAACCACACTCCCCAGTTAACTGTCACTCTGGGTGTTAGGCAGAAGCGCAGAGAATTTCTCCAAATCCCTGGGGAGCTGTCCCAGCCCCAGGTGCTGAGTTGGAAGGGAGTATCAGGGATGCATCAAGGAGTTGACAGAGGAAAGGCAGAGCTGGAGAGAAGGGACTCTGGCACAACCAAAAAAGGAGACGTGGAAGGTTTACCATTGGCCCAGTCCCATGCAGGGAAACAGCTACAACTAGGGGAGGGGAACGGTGAGGTTATATTCGGAGATTGTGAAGCCAAGGTCCTCTGCCAATTGTTCTGGAGGCACAGGTAGCTAAGGGTTTCCAGAACCTACCCCAGTGAGGGAGGGCTCAGGGTACCTCACCAGCCAAGAGGTGGGTGACTGAATCCACCAGCAACTCAGGTTAGTTCAGAAAGTTACATCTTCAATAACACTGTGCCCCCTTTCAAAATCAATAACTAGAACTCCTTTCTAATAGACTTTTGGAAGCATGCTAACTTAGAATCACAAGGTTCCCCCTCTGCCCTGCCAAAGCATCACAAGACCTCCCTTTGCCTCATCTGAGTGGTACAACAGCAACTCCACAGGGCACTTAAAGTTGTGCTGCAGGATAAAAGAAAGCCTGGGGGAGCTAGTGTGTTAAGTTCTGCCTCTTGGCTGGTGAGTGACCCCTACTTGTCTTTTGTGAATATAGATTTTTCAGTACATGACAAGATCTTATTTTTCATTCTAAACCTGTGATCTTTTCTTCCATGGCAGTCTGTCCCCAAGGCTTGTGATATCTTGCACGGCCATGATTTGAGTCTGGAAACAAGATCCACGATGAGTTATGTTCTCTCTGCATGAATCTGAGGCTACCCTGTCCCCCTCACCTCTCTCTCAAGGGATTCTGAGGAACAGGACTCCTGTGGGAACCCCTTCCTGATACCTGGATGTCCATTCCAGGAAGAGAAAGGAAAAGAGAGAAAGAGGGGGAAGGACGAAACAAGAGCGAGAAGAACACAAGGGAAAATGATATGGGTTGTGGGTGATATGGTGGTGGGAGAAATATGGAGACAATAGCAATGTAAAAAATACATTAAAAGTAAACAATGTAATAAGAAGAAAGAAAAAATAATTTAAAAAGAAAGAAAAGGAGTGGAGAAGTGTTGGGGGGTGGTATGTACAGGTGGGGAGGTGAGGGGACTCTAGTCCAAGCCCCTAAGACAGCAAAGGTCAATTGGACTTTTTCGCTTGTGCCCTGCCAGGGAGTGGACACACAAACCCAGGTACCTGTCTTCTCCCCTTCATCTCCCAGTCAATCTGGAAGGCCTGAGAAGCATTGTGGGGGGACTTTCAGAGGCTGGGAAAGTGGAGGGAGGATTAAAATGCCTTTCATTTTTGTGTGTCTTTCTCTGGACTTTTGCATTTTTAATATCTCTATTTTTGAAAGAATCATTTGACTTTATTTTAGCACATTTTCCTTACATCAAAAAAAAAAAAGCTTTTACAGTATGGAAACAGTGACATTTGATCTGAAGGAGTCTGGAGGGAGCTCTGAGTGTGGGGAACTGACCTTTAGTCACCACCCACCCAGAGCCTCCAGCTGGCAAAGTGTGAGTGCAACCTCAGGGAATGATGTCTGGTGCCCTCCACAGGTCAGCTCGCAGCAGGAGTGTGTGAGCTATAACCGGGTATTACTGTGTGTGTGTGTGTGTGTGTGCACGCGCACTCACGCTCAAAAACCTACACTCCTCTCCGTCTCCGGTGGTTTCTCCAGACAGTTCCCGCTAACCCTTCTCTCACCCTTCTCTCTCACTCCGTTGCCAGTCATCCCGATTCTTGGTTTCCCACTCTGCCCTTGCAGCCCAGCTCAAAGCCCACGGGCTGGTTGGATGGAAGCAGTTGTTGCTGTTTTTCCCCTGCTCCTCCTCAAACCTGACACCCACAGAAAGGTCAAGCCCACGTGGTTCCACATGTTCCCTGCCTGGCCTGCCCGGGCTGTTACCATGACGACAGCTAGGCTGCACATGTCCTCAGCCACCTTTACTTAGTATGTTGGGTGGCTCTCCCAGCCTCTATTCTCAGAAGAACTACTCCTTCCAATTGTTTCAGAGTTATCAGATTTCTGGGAATATGGACAGACAGAGGGACACGAAAAGAGATCAAGTTAGAGGCATACTCTGAGACAAAGGGAAGCAGGCGTTCTGAGGGGCACAGATTATGTAGATGTAAGAAAGTGGATGGTGGTGGGGCCTCAGTTAGATAGGACGAAGGAAGACCAAAGCAAATAGAGTTTGAGGTGGACATAAAAAAGAGACAAAGAGGTACAGTGGATCGGTGACAATGACAACGTCAGAAGAGAGAACCCTAACTACCGGGCACGGTGGCTCGTGCTTGTAAGCTTCAGCCTATGAAGCGGTCGGGGCTAGGGATCGCGGTTCGAGTCCCGCCTGGGGCCCGTAGCGAGACCTAGTTCCAAAAAAAATAGCTGGGCGTGGTGGCGCACGCCTGTCATCCCAGCTACCTGGGAAGCTGAGGCTGGGGATTGCTTGAGTCTGTGGTACCCCGGGCAACGAGAGCCTGCAGTTCCATGGGCAAAAATAGCAAGACCTAGTCTCAAAAAAAAAAAAAAAAAAAAAAGGAAGAGAGAAGCCTAGACAGGAAGGATAACAGAGAGGGCCTTAAGGAAAGAAGATAGAGTGGTGCTTATGTTCAGGATCTACCCTCAATCTTGTCATCAACTTGTTCCTAGCAGGGTCTGGACCTAAGAGATTCTTCATCTCATCCTTTCTGAGGTCTCCAGCCAGGCTCTTCCTTTGGCTAACTTTTGCAACCTTGTTCTAAGGCAGCCAACATAAAATTGAACCCCAACCCAAAATGTGCATGTACACACACACACACACATTCCTTGTCTCTAGGAAGGCCCTTGGTTTCACCTCACCCCAAATTCATCATAAATGTCTACTCCAGCCTCTTTTCTCCCGTGAATGAAGTGGGCATCAAAATGAGAAATGCAGCAAAATTAGGAGAAAATGAGAATGAATTCAGAGGTGATGAAGCCCCTGAGATAAAGGAGTGGAGGGCTAGGCTGGGAATCCTGTGAGAGGTAAGCCTGAGCAGGGGAAAAAGAGAACAATAGGAAAGGAAGGGGGAAAGGAGACATCCAGAGCCCTGACTAAGGCCACAGAAGAAGCAAAGGAGCAGCAGGGCATAGTCCACCAGACTGGGTAAAGAACTCTGAGTCCACCATTAATGAGGTGATTTTCCATTCTGAAATGTTTCTGCAGCTTTAAGTGAGTATTCTCGGCGTTTTGAGATCTTGGTCATTCCTAGTCTTTTATTATTAAGAAATGAGGCTGCCACTGGAAGAAACTTGGAACCCAAATTACCTCCAATAAGGTGGTCCTGATCTTGACCATAATGCAAAGGAGTTAGTGGGGCCAGTGTCCCTGATATCACTAGATTTTAAGATCATGTGTAGGTGCAAAATAGGACAAGTGCTAATCTGGGAAGGTCACCGCCCTGGTACCCTCATCCCAGAGTGCCCAGAAGGGACACTTGAGTCCAAGAGATCTGTGGATAGTCAGTCAAGACTACACAGAACAAGCCAGGCACAGTAGCACGTGCCTGTGTAAGCGACAGCTTATGAGGTCACGACTGGGACTGGGGATCTCGATTCGAGACCTACCCGGGGCAACATAGAGACCTAGTCCCAAAAAAATAGATGTGCATGGTGGTGCGTGCCTGTAATCCCAGCTACCTGGGAAGCTGAGGCTGGGGAATGCTTGAGTCCATGGTACCCCAGGCAATATGAGCCTGCAGTTCCATGGGAAAAATAGCGAGACCTAATCTAAAACAAAAAAAGACTACACAGAAGTACCCAACCCAGAGAACTGGGCCATGGACACTAATGTATGAAAATCAAGGTCCCACAGCCTCTGAAAGGTTGGTGCTGGAAGAGGCAGGAAAGAAATGACAACAGATGCTTCTGATGCCCTGTCCCACTGCCCTCCAGCCCTTTTCTGTGTCCAACTGCAGCTGCAGTAGATAGTTCTGGCACATCCTCACAGCTTCCCTCCTTCTCTTTTCTCGGTGTCTGCAGGGTAGACTGGAAGTGGCAGGAGCTTAGCATTCCCACAGGGCAAACCTCACCAATGAGGAGGGATGGACACTAGAAAATTATGCCCCAGATTCTCTCATCCCTCAACAGGTTGTGCAATACTCTGGCTCCTTAGAGTGATCCCAGGGGACCCCAACCCTAATACCTAGGGTAGCCCCTCAAAGCATCCTTCTCTGTCTCATTTTCCTTGTTCTCTCATTCCTGATCACCCTCTAAGATAAGCCACCTACATATAAGTCCCACAGTATGTGTTCATGATATAAAATAAACCACCTACATATAAGTCTCATGGTATGTGTTCAGAGATATAAAGTAGTACAAGGCCCATCTTTCTGTAATGTTTCCAACCAAAGGGTCTGTCCAATAGGGTTAGGTAGGAAGCATTGGAAGGGGTTCTGCCTTTGACTTTGTTAGTAGGTGTTTGTTGAAAGAGGTTTTTATCATCTTGGGAGGGAAAAGTGTTCACCAACTACTCTCCCTTGTGGATGTCAGGCGTTCAGAGGTGACTTATTAGGGTCCTATGAACTAGTAATAATCATAGACTATCATAATTGAAAAGGACCTTATAGGATCATATGATCCAACTTTCTTTCTTTTTTTTAATTTTATTTTTAAGAGACTGGGTCTTGCTATGTTGTCCAGAGTTGTCTCAAACCTGTGGACTCAAGTGATCCCCAGCCTCAGCCTCCCGAGTACCGGGATTATAGGCATGTGCCACCACGCCCAGCTACATGATCCATCTTTCTACGTAACACAAGAAACCCCTTTACAATTTCTCTAACATTTTCTTAAACACCTCCAGTGACAAGGAACTCACTACCTTTTACAGAGCAGCTCTGTCTAATCTTGGACAGTGATTAGAAAGCTTTTCTTGTACTGAATGGTATTTGTTCTGCCTGAATTTCTCACACATTAGAGAAATTCAGTGTCTCTTCTTTGTACTCGAGATTCTTCCAAACATTTTAAGGTCAATCTCTTAAGGTCTATTAAGAGATTCTCTTCTTTTTTAGGCTAAAAAACATCTTATTGTCTTGACTTTTCTTCAAATGATCTGATCTTCTAGACCTCCTCACTCTGGATCCCTCCTCCGGGAGCGATGTGGTTTGTCAATGTTCCTCTTTTTTTTTTTTTTTTTTTTTTTTGAGACTAGGTCTTGTTATTTTTGCCTGTAGAACTGCAGGCTCACGTTGCCCAGGGTACCATAGACTCAAGCAATCCCCAGCCTCAGCTTCCCAGGTAACTGGGATTACAGGCACGCACCACCACGCCCAGTTATTTTTTGGGACTAGGTCTCACTATGGGCCCCCAGCGGGACTCCCCAGCTCGAACAGGATCCCTGGCCCCTGCCATGGCTTCCTAGGCTGCCACCTACAGGCATGCGCCACCATGCCTGATTTCAATGTTCCTCTTTTAATGTGGCTCCAGATGATGCTTCAGAGTGGTATCACCCTGCTAGCATATTTTTATACTATGTCCCTGAGTACATTTCTAGAATTGTAACTTTGGGGGCAGATACACAACATTGTTGGTTCAGTCGAACTATGAAGACACTGAACATCTGTTGTTTTTACTTCTCAGTACCTTTTGCTTTTCTTCCGGTAATAGTAACTCTCTCCCACTTCCCATTCTGAAAGGGTCCTGGCAGAATTGTCAGCTACAGCACTCTGAACACCTAGTCATAGGTTTGGGCTTGTGAATTTGACCCAATACAAGTATACTTTCTCTGTCACAGCTATTGGTTGAATGATGTGCATGAGATCCAGGTCAGATCAGTCTGAGTCCTTCCCTGGGATTTATTATATCAAGTTGGAAAAGAGCCCTCTACCTTTGGATTTGCTAATCTGGAATCATGTGTAGACTCCCCAGTACTCTCTGTACTATATGACATACAAAGAAGAGCTGAGTGAAAGAGGAGACTAAAGATCTGTTTGAGCTCTTGGAGCTGAACTCAAAGCCAGTTGTACTTCTGTCCTTCCCAATCAACATCCCTTTATGACTTAATCTAAATCGAATCTGGCTTCTTCCTAGGACAAAGTAGTTAAAAGACAATTCTTCTTTGTCCTCTAATTGTATATTAATTTTTTTCATCTTATTGAAGAATTCACAGTTACTCCTGTTAGGTTTCCTACTCTGTTCCATCGTTCCTGTCTATAAAGAATCTTAGAATTCTGATTCTATATTTCAATTACCTATCCTCATTTTTCATTAGGATGTCTTCGATGCACCCATCTAGATCATTGATAAAAGTGTTGAGCTGCACAGTTTTGTTTTTTTTTTAAGGAAAAATAGACTGTCAGTTCATCAATCGAATTCAACTGTATTATTACCCAGTCTCCACTCTCTATCCTGTCCCCTGATCAGCCACCTTGTCAAAGATGGCACTGCAGCTTGACACCTGCTAAACTGTCCATTGATGTTCTCATCCAAAAAGGACATAAGAGTAAATACTGGGAGTTTATGAACACTTTAAGATCATATATAACTCCCAGTAGTCATCCCCCTTCTTGGTAGGCAATGTATACACACACAAAACCTCTCTGCCTCTACTCCTTCCTCCCTATTTATCTCATCTGCAAAAGAACAGTTTTTTGAGTTTT
>PVHY01009449.1:0-44517 GCA_004024945.1 Uropsilus gracilis
AAAAAAAAAAAAAAAAAAAAAAGAAGGCAGGTTCAAGACTGGGCATGGTGGCACATGCCTGTATGTGGCAGCCTAGGAAGCCACGGCCGGGGCCAGGGATCGCGGTTTGAGTCCTGCAAGGGGCATGTAGTGAGACCTAGTCCCAAAAAAATAGCTGGGTGTGGTGGTACATGTCTGTAATCCCAGCTACCTGGGAAGCTGAGGCTGGGGATTGCTTGAGTCTGTGGTACCCCGGGCAACGTGAGCCTGCGGTTCCATGGGCAAAAATAGCGAGACCTAGTCTCAAAAAAAAAAAAAGGCAGGTTCAGCCAGGCATGGTGGCATGTGCCTGTAAGTGGCACCCCAGGAAGCCACGGCAGGGACTAGGGATAGCAGTTCGAGTCCCTCCAGGGGCAATGTAGTGAGACCTAGTTCTAAAAAATTAGCTGGGCATCGTGGCACACGTGCCTGTAATCCCAGCTACCTGGGAAGCTGAGGCTGGGGATTGCTTGAGTCTTTGGTACCCCGGGCAACATGATCCTGTTCTTCCCTGGGCAAAAAAAAAAAAAAAAAAAAAAGAAGGCAGACTCATGGAGGAGCAGACCTTAGAGGGAGCTGATGTTTAATCTTAACCTCGTTGGGCAAGTCATCTAAGCTTAATTTCCTCATCTATAAAGTGAGAGTAATGTTACTTTGTGGAGCAGTTGTAGGAACAAAGAGGATGATGCAGATAAAGTACTTAGCAGTTGTCTGTCATAGTTGTGCTCAGTCTAGAGTAGCTGCTCTTCATTCTTTCCCTTTAAGGAGAGAAGACTGCCTTACTCTTGCTTGAAGCTGGCCCTGGAGGGAGAGGAGTCCACTGTTCTACTAGTGGCTTCATTGTCTCCACAGAGGACTTATATGGTAGGACCCTCTTGGAAGAAGGGAACAGAGGTGGAAGAGGGAGGGGGAGTGAGACTTGGGAGATTTCAATTTTTTTTTTTTTTTTTTTTTGAGACTGGGTCTCGCTATTTTTGCCCATGGAACCGCAGGCTCTTGTTGCCTGGGGTGCCACAGACTCAAGCAATCCCCAGCCTCAGCTTCCCAGGTAGCTGGGATGACAGGCGTGCGCCACCACGCCCAGCTATTTTTTTGGAACTAGGTCTCACTACGGGCCCCAGGTGAGACTCGAACCGCATCCCTAGCCCCGGCCGCTTCATAGGCTGAAGCTTACAGGCACGAGCCACCGTGCCCGGCTTGGGAGATTTCAAATTTTAAGCTGAGGTAGTTTCTGGGCAATAACTCCAGTAGTATTAAAAAATGGACCAGAATTGTTGCTTGGAAGTGAAGTCAAAGCCGTCCTGGAAGGCCAGGTCCTTTTGGGCTTTTGTCCTTCCCTTTGTTCATCACCCTCAGATGATCAGAGAAGTCAACAACTGCCAGCACTTTCCCCCTATACCTAGGACGACTGGGCTGTCTGGGATGGAGAGTTCTAAAGGTGACCCTTGTCCTCATGGGTCCTGGAATCTGCCCCATCTGGGGTGACCTAGAGCTTCCCACACATCCCCAGCTCTGGTTAAGTGTCCTCTAAAGCCAGCTGGCCCCCCTCAACACCCTTCACCTCCTTGACAGCTTCTCTGAAGTCCATTTTCCTAGAAAAAAGGATAGTGACAAATGAAGTTCCTGAGAGGCTCATTTGGTGGGGAGTGGGGTGGGGAGGTAGATGGCAGTTTGTCTCAGCAGTCCCAATCCTTTTTGCCTCAAAATCTCCTCTCAGCACCACAGGTGTCCAGTTCCGGCTGTAAGGAAGCCTGTGGTCTGGCACCCTTTTCTGCCTGAGAAGAGAGCGGCCAATAAACTAACCACATCCAGGACTTTGTCTCACACTTTTCTGGGGCAGCTCAGTCGGCTGAATAAGATAGTTTGCAAAAGAAGGAATGAAAGAACTGAGAAGGGAGAATGTGTGCAAACGCCCCTAAATATTATAACCCACCCACCCTGCATCTTCCTTGGTCTTCTAGTCCCTCTTCTCTCTACCCCCACTTTTCATAATCTCTTTCTCCCTGACACCTCTCACTCCTACAGTCTGGGAGGCATACAGATCTGGGCTGGATTTTGGGCAGGAAACTTTCTGCCAGTTTTCATGTCTGTAAAACATGGTGACACCTATGGCATGGGTGTTGTGAGGTTCAAATGAGCTAAAGTCAAAGCTGGGCCCAACATGGTCCACACTGCAGGCTTTGTAGGGGGGCTGGGGGCTGCTATAGAGCTGAAGCAGCTGTTGCCAACCAAGGGAAAAACAGGAGGCAGAGAGAGGATGGGGGACTTCTGCAGGATGGGAAGCTCAGAGGACTGATTGCAGAGGAAGTGAGCCCACAGGTCAAAGGGACTCAGCCCAGAAGTGGCTCCTGTCTCTGCCCTGGAAGGACACGTGTATCCTTTCTTCTCACTTGTCCCCACAGGCCTCTGAGGGAACAGGTGTTCTGCTAGCATCTCAGAGAACATCCACTGAGCCAGGTGCTGGGATGAGCCCTTTTGCTCATTTTGTCTTCACGAATCCTCAGTCTATATAAGCTTGGCATGATTGCTCCCACAGGGCTCTGAGAGGTGATCCAGTCACTGATGGGAGCCGGGACTTAATTAGCCCGGGTGACTCAGTGAAGGGTTGTCCTGCAGCAGGATGTCTGCCTTGGTTCTGTCAGGCCACCTACTGGCCCCCTGTGTGTCACTAGGGTTTGGGCTGGCTAGGGAATGACACACAACTCCATACATACAGTTCAGTCTCAGTGGAGGAGAGTGACAAGTAACTAGATGACTACAACAAAGCACAGTATTTGGGGTGAAGTCCCAGAGCTGGGGAAACCCTGAAGAGGGGCATCTGATTTGGAGGATCAGGCAGGCCTCCTGTGAGTCATGGCAGAGAAACATGAGTACCCATAGAAGCCTCCTCTCCCAAATTTCTCCTTCAATCAGACCAGTGAGAAGATTAGGTTTGAGCGGCAACTGCACGGGGCCGCCTCCCTACCTCTCTCCCTCCCTCGGCACCTCTCACAACAGCCTCAGGTCCCTGAAGAACAGCAGTTCCCACTGGGCATGTGTGAAATGAGGCTCAAGGGGGAAGAGCCCGTTCTGGCCTGGCATCTCCCACGGGCACAGCAGACCCAGCCCTCTGTTCTCTGTCCTTTGGTGAACCTGCAATCTCTGAGAGCAGCGGGGGAACAGGTCACGCTGAAGTTTGTCCGCTACTGCCCTCACAATACCCACAATTTCCTCTGACCCTAAGTTAGCAAGAGCCTGCTTTTTTGCTCAACCTCTTGCCTTCCTTGTAACTCTCAATGCCAGGAATAGCTCCCCTGGCTCACAGGATACCCATTTTCACCTGGGGGTCTTCTCAATCAAGTATTCCGGTGTAAGAGAAGGAGTCACTGATTTATATCTTTCTTCAGGGAATAACCCCTGTGGGTGCACCCTAAGCCTGAGGTCATTCCTAACTGCCCTTTGGTAATATCTCAGGTGAATCTATGGTCCAGTATGGCCTGTGGAAGTCCCCAAGGCTCCTTGACATGGCAGTGGCCCACTGGACGGGCCCAAGTAATACCTTGTCTTACTTTCTCTGCCTACAAGTTCCCTCTCCTGACCTGGGGAGATTACTGGAAGCCCAGGATCTCAGAGAGAGAATGGCAGAGCTACTGACTTTGTATACAAAACAGCTTTATTAAAAATTCAGCTAGGAAAAAGGCTTAAAAGAGTTCTATCAAAAAGTACAAACTTTAAATAAATGTGTATCGAGCAGTGGCAGCCAGCTACAGCAGCCAGCATCAACTATGGGGACAGAGGGAAGCAGGTTTCCAGAGGAGCTCAGAAAAGGCTAGGTTCAGAGATCTTTGGATGTCTGCCGGGCCTGGATCTGCCTGGAGCAACCAAGCAAGGGCCCTGGCCCAGTGTTCCTTTCCTTGGATAAACGGAAAGAACCCTGATAAGAATACAAAATTCCAAGTCTTAAGCAGAAGGCACAACATCATTTCTAAGGCTCAACTGCCAACTCCAGTCCTGAGGCACATGGAGTGTGAGTGAATGGCAATCACACACACACACACACACACACACACACACACACAACCTCACACCTTCTGTGCACCTGACTGGGGCCACCTCTGCATTTGGCCACAGGTTAAATTACTGGACCACATGATCCCTGCAAGAGACCTGCCGGCAGTGGCAGTCTTCAGAACAGATATGTTGCTTCACTGGCTAACAGGTGTCAGGCCCTGCCACAGCAAGAAGGGTCACACTGCCCTCCTCCCAAAACGCCCCCAGTGGAGAGTACCAGCCAAGCCACCTGTTCTGGTCCAATTCTCTGAGCCACTGTAAGCACCCACAAGGAACTTCTGGGACAGTGCCTTGACATTTGGAGAAGCACCAGGCCCCAGAGCCAGGGAGTCTCTGAATGGCAGTGTAAGCACAAGAAGCTGGCATTGTCAAAATGAGCCCCCAGCAGCTGCTGGTCCATACTTATGGTCACTGGTGACAGGCCTCCCTGGTGACATTAGGCAGCGGGTAGGCAAAGAGGGAGAAGTCCAGGATGTACTTGGGCAGCACATCCTGCAGCAGGGTCCGGGGGGTACTGCACAGGTGGTAATGTAGGCTTTCGGGACTTGCTGGCCGGTACCAGGATTGGCGAGCTGGGAACCGGACGTGGGGTGGTGCCCGTACCCACTCCAGCACTTGGTTGGCATCAGCCTCCAACCTCTCGTAGGAACCCACGAAGTCGTAGTGCACTGCACAAGGCTGGCACAGGTTGTACACGGGCATCCAATGCTCATTCATGCGCTCAGGGTCCTCGTCCACCAGGTATCTCAGGAACTCAGGGAAGGTGACATCGTCCCCTGCTGGGTTGGGACCTGCCCCAGCCCTGTACCGTCTCACGATCTCGGCGCCGTAGCGCTGCTGGTACTCTCTGATCTCGCCAAACTTGTTGCGGTAAGCAGAGAGGAGGCGTTCCAAGGGATCCCTCACAAACAGGAACTTGAAGTAGTGCTGCAAGCGGTAGCGAATCTCCTCCGGCCTCAGGTCTGCCAGGAACACTAAGTCACTGCGATGGTCCATCTTGAGACGGACGTCCACGCTGTCCAGGACTCCTGCCAGCACCTTCAGGACCCGCTTCCAGTTAGAGCAGGCCACCTTGGGGACGTAGCAGTAGAGGAAGCGGTAGCGGTCACTCACGAGGATGTGGCGCAGTAGGGTTCGCCGTTGCCCCACCGGCAAGTCCCAAGGGTCCCGGGGCATGCCTGGCTGTCCGCACACCGCCCGTAAGGTCCGGTTCCGGACGTCCTGCCTCACCTGCAAGTCCGCGTCCCCCGTATCCAGGGAGCGGTCCCCGGACCTGAGCACCGTACCGCGCCAGGCTGCGCCCTCGCGGTTGGGAGGGTGCAGGGGAAGGGGTTTCATCTCCGCCAAGATGCCCCGCTCGATCATGAGCAGGAGCCCGCTGGAAGCCACGATTACCGCGAACATCAGCATGGACGGCAGCAAGAGGGGCGGCCCCCCGAGACCAGCGCGGCCCCGGCCCGGCGGAGCCCGCCTCAGAGCCCGGCTCCGGGACTCGGCGCCATTTGGGGCCGCCAGCGGGGTCAGCGGGCGGGGGAACATGGTCCTCCCGAAGTAGGGGCCTGCGCGGGCCGAGGCGATCCGAGGGCGGCCTAGGAAACCGGCCCCGGCCGGGGGGCGGGAGCTCGGGCTCCGGTTTGGGCCCGCTGAGCCAAGAGGGGCTCGGAGACGAGAGTGCTGGCTGGGAGCCCAGGCTCCGGAGGGGGTGGTCGGCTCCCGAGCGGCGACGGTGGAGCGGGCGGCGGGCGGGCGCGGCGAGGGACGGGGCCGGATGTCCCGCCCGACCGCTCTCCGCCCCAGGCCCAGCCGCGACACAGGCGCGGGGGCGGGCCCAGGCCAGGGGCGGGGAGAGGGGCGGGCGCCCCTGTAGGGATCGGGCCGGGGAGCGCGCCTGGCGGACCCCCACCCGGGAGAGGGCGCCTGAGCCACGACCGTCCTGGTCCTCTGGGCTCTAGGGACGAAGTTGCTGAGGCCCAGAAGGCAGAAGACACAGGCCGCGGACCCCCTCTGGCGCGCAGCATGTGCCCTCAGGAAGCCAGGAGTGAATCCGCAACACCGTGGTACCGCGAAGCCTTCCCTCCAACAGCGGTCTGGAGACAGGAGCACACCCTTCTCCCCCTTAGTGCTCTCTGCAAATACAAACTTTCTTCGGGACCTAGTGTTCTTCGCTGGAAGCAGAGCCCCCAGTGTGCTCTCCCTGCCAGTGCGGCCCACCCCAGTAAAGAGGAACAAGACTGTCAGGTCGGACCAATGGCTCATCTCCATGGTGCCCCTCAGACTTGACAGTCGCGGAGGATTACAGGTTTATCCACAGGGTAATGCCGAAATGGTGGAAATGGTCTCTTCATCCTTTGCCTTCCCTCCCCAAGCAAGACCAGATGAGAGGGGATCACTGGAACTGACCACAGGTGTGGTCAGCACATATTTTGAAGGGTGAGGAGCTGGAAGCACAGAGCAGCAGCCTTCCTGCCTGGAGCCAGACTTGCTCAATGACACCCGTTTGGCCATGCAGGCTGGAAGCAGGTAGGGGTGTGCCCTGGAAGTCAGCTGCCAGCCTTTACCCATCTAAATTGCTAAATACCCAGCATACTAAGTACCCAGACTTCACCTGTTCTGCGTGGGCAGCCAGTGGGGCTCTGAAGCAGAGTGGTGAGGTCACTCCTATTGAGGCAGATGCTCACTCAGTATTCCACAAGTATTTTTTCTCTCACAGCCACTCTGGAGGTAGGTACTATGGGAATTGCCACTACATAAGTAGAGAAAGAGGCTCAGGAGAGCCGAATCTCTTAATGAATTGGTCTGATTCTAAAACCCAAATTCAACATTACCATCCTTCTGACATTAATGAGGCACTGGTTGAAGAGGAAGTAGGTGAGACCCCAGGTCGGGCTGTACCGGGGGTGATGGAGCAAGGATGCCTAACGCTTTTAGTACAGTGGAAGGAGTTACCGCTGAAGAGATGGATTAGGAAAAGGGTTGTGAGAGATGAGCTTGCCAGAGGACTCTTGGAGAGTGCCCCAATCCTAACAGAGAACACAGGGTGAGGGGAAAGAACAGAAAGCCCAGTGGCTTTCCAGCTTCTCAGAGCAGGTTTCCCACATCCAGGTTGGCAATAAACCTGAGCTTTCACTCACTTTTTTTTTTTTTTTTGAGACTAGGTCTTTGCCCGAACTGCAGGCTCATGTTGCCCAGGATACCTAAGACAAACAATCCCCAGCCTCAGCTTCCCAGGTAGCTGGGATTACAGGTGCATGCCACCACTCACCCTTTTTTTTTTTTTTGGGAACTAGGTCTCCCTATGTTGCCCCAGGCAGGACTCCGTGATCCCCAGTCCCAGCCGCGCTCTGTAGGTTGGCACTTACAGGCATGTGCCACCATGCTCGGTTCACTTAACTGTTCTTGCTCCCATAAGTGCTAGGGGCAAAAGTCTTGCTTCTCCTTCTTAAACAATAAACACCCCTTTTAACTAGCCCAGGGGAAAAACAAGTTTTGAGTTTTTGATAATTTGGTCACACAGGCTCATTCCTGAGTGGTTTTGTGTTAGCAGGAACAGTAAGGAACCAGTCACTTACTCTGGGGGAGGGGTGCCCTTGGGCAAAGGTCTCAGCTCTACTCCAGTTGTCTATAAAGTGTAAGATACTATCCATCCATAGGAATCTTGATGGCAGTAGGATAGTAAATACACCAATAACCTTTGTGTAGAAGCACCTGCTTTGATGTCCTTACCTAAATGCTGAAGAGCTGGCTAGTCATGCCCAGCCTCCTAGAACTCCCATGGCCTTAAAGCCACCTTGCCTTGAGCACTGTTAGCACTAAGACTTTGTAACTGGGATAAACCAGAATTCTAGTCCCAAACCACTGATGTGGCCTTCACCAGCCGGGAGGGCCAGTTGCTGCACCTTTCCCATGCACCTACTGGGACCAGCCCCCCAGGCCAGGTAAGGGCTGATAACCCAAAGATTTCACAGTCCAGGCAGGCAGCCACCATGCCGCCAAGAAGTCAACCTCAAGTTCCCCCTCCCTCTGTGTCATCTCCCTGTGTTCCTGGCACTTTCCTGACCTCTTTGCTTACTTACCTTGGTGAGCTGCTGTACTGTAAGGGTTAAGGACCCTGACCCACACATAAAGAATGACAGCACACACAGGAAATTATCCTTTTCTAAATCAATACAATTTCTCAAATTTATTTTTTTCTTAAAGAAGTACTTCTAATCTCTGTCAAAAGGGAGGTGAGGAAAGGCCCTCCCTCCCTTGTAAACACTGAAATACAGATCTGAGAAACCAGGGTCGACACACACAAAAAGTGCATTTTACAAAATATCAACTAAAATATATTTTACATGAATTATGCTTCCATTGAATTCTACCAGCTGCATTTTCAGATTCGAAAAAATATTTCCACTTCTAAGAGATTTCAAAAGCGTTTAAGTCTTGGGCAGCAGACCCTGCCTCCTGGAAGGAGGGGCCTTGATCTCCTCTCCTGCTGGGTGAGCCTGGGCTCCTTGGCAGCAAGGGTCTGGAACCCTGGGAACCAGCAGGCACCAGGGCTGGCTCTCCAGATCCCCCACTGCCACTCTGCCACTTCTCTTACTGCCCTGGCCTCCTGGAAGGATGTCTTCCAACAGCTTTTCAGTACAAGAGGACCCGAACGCCCTACCCTTGGGTTTGGGACTGGGCTTCCCTCCAGTAAACCCACCTCTGAAACCTCCAGGATTCCTCAAAGCATAATGACCCATCAGGAGCAAGCCTCCTTCTTGGGACAGGGCTAGAGAGGGTTACTGGCAGTACCCTCAGGACTCATTTTCCCCATACCCCTCCCCAGCCTGCCGGGTCTGTGTCTGCCCTCCCTAATGGAGGAGGACCCAGTGCTGCCCTCCTGACTCAGGTCCCCAGGGTTCACCCTGCAGAGGTGCTGCGGAGCAGGTTCACAGAGCCAGGCATGAGCCACACACGCTGTGCTCCTCTCCCTCTCCCCACCGTGTTCCTCTTTGGTACAAATAGGAAATAACTAGCTGCTCCAGCCCCCTCACACAGAGCCGTCAGGCCAGGGCAGAGTCCTGGCTAGGACAACAGGGGGTTGAGCCTCCTAATCTATTCTGGGGAGCAGCATGAGGTGAGAACAGGGACCCCTGGGCAACAAGAACAAACTGAAAATGCAGGTCTTTAGCTCCTAGAGTGAGTGGCCGCAGCTCAGCAGGTCTGTGGACTGATACAGTGTTGATTCTCGCTGGGATGTAAATTAGTGCAATCTACAAAAGACTAGGCTAAGGGGTGGCAGGGCAAGGGAGCCACAGCACTCCTTTGGTTTGATTTCAGGGGGGTGTGGCTTGAAGAATCATGTGTGAAGTTCTGCAAGAGGTTTCCTAAGAACCTCCCAGTGTAAGGCAAGAGGAAAAGTCTTCAATAAATCAGGTAGCAATTTTCCTTGCCCCCTGCACCCCATCCCTCCAGGTTCTCTTCTGCCCTCCCCAGACTTGACAAACCTCCCGTGGATCAGCTGACTTCTGGGAAGCCAGACCTGCGGGGTGGCCCTCACCAGGAGGTGGACAGGGAGTTGACTCCCATGGCCATGAGGGCCGGGTAACTTGTCCCAGCACCAGGGGAACTACAGGGGCAAAGGAGGAAAGCCAGGGAAAGTCCGAGTCCAGAAGAGAAAGTCCATGCTCTGGAGGACAGACTAACTCTCGCCTCACAGCAATAAGCTCGGAGCTGTGCTAGAATCTGGGTGTCTGGTCCTGGGCTGATGGGGAAGCAACGGGTCACAGTGGGTGAGGTAAAGCTGGCTCCCACTCCCCCTTGAAGGAAGGGCCCAGGGAAGTTAAAGAAGGGCCCACTGGGCCTGGTTCCTGAAGGACCCCCCACCACCTCCCATATCCCTTCCAGAGTCCTATGCCCTCAGGCCTGGCCCAGACACAGGGAAGACTGCTTCTTCAGGAGTCACTGCCCAGGGGATGAGAGAGAGGTCCCCTGGACCAAGCTGAGGGTGCTGATGCTTTTCTTATACCCTGGCCTCCCCTTCCCTCCCTTGGGACCCAGAACCCATAGGGGCCCCTTCTGCCCACCCCCCACCCAAGAGAACCACAGGCCAGCAACCTCAGGCTCCTGTGGCCCCTTAACCAAGTGCTGTGCTTCAAGCAGTACCTCCTGCCCTGAGCCCAATTTGCCCAAGGACAGCCCCAGAGTGGGTGTGAGGAGGCTACTGGGGGTTCTTGAGAATGCGGCCATGGCGGAAGTCATAGACATGGCGGCAAAGAAACACCAGCTCAGGGTCTGTGTCCTCGGGAACCGTGCGATGTGGCGGAGTGGAGTAATCTGCAGAGGGGGGCACCAGTGCTGTCTTTCGGCTGGGGAGGCCCTCGCCTCGGCGCTTGGCCATGGCACAGAATCTGCAGTGACACATCAAATGTTATTTTTCATCTTGCCAGGAAGAACAGTTCCCTCCCCACCCAGCCCAGAGAGCTGGGGCATCTCCTCTGGCCCCTGAGAAGGATGGTGCTGCCTCCATCCTTATCATGGGGGCTGTGCCCCCAACTGCCAGCTGCCAGTTCATCTTCTCCTGGGGTCTCCTCTCTCCCCTCCTCAGGCCAGTTCTCCTTGATTTTCTCTGAGAGTAGTATCTCCCTCAACTCTGCTCCAACCTGCCTTAGAGGGGTGACAGTTTTTCTTCTTCCAAAAAAAAAAAAAAATCAGATGGTGGAAGTAGCAGGCAGTGAAGGAGAAAGTTCTGGGAGGTTAGGTCCTAGGGGATCAGAGGCAGCCCCCCAAAGAGCAGTGAGAGCCTGAGGGGGTAAGGCTAGTCTGTGGACAGGGTGCCACCCACCTGCAGTACTCGGCAAAGGTCAGGACGTAGCACTTCTCCTCAATGCAAGCCACGCTGTTTTGGTCCTGATGTCTAGATGCAAAGACTTCATTCTGCAAAGGCTCAAGGGAAGAGAGGAGGTGGTTGGTTGCCAGAGTTGGAAGCATCTAACTCTGGGAGTGAGGCGGACATTAAGCCTTTCTGACCAAAGTCCAAAGAGTGCCCAGAAAGTCCAGGGGCTTCCCGAGAACTTTAGCCTAACAGCTCCTCATGTAGTACCCCAAGACATTCCTCCCAGGTCCCACCCCGCACAGGAGTGGCCAGAGACCTGCCACAGGTTCTGTCACCAGTCTCCCAGCCCCTAGCCCAGCTCAGGGGAGGAAAGGGGAATTGGTCCCTGCCTTCCTGGTTAGGTGAAAAGTCCCACTAAGGGGAAACATGAGCTGGCACTGGGAGGGGCCACACCCTGATGGATGATGACCTCTCTGATCACTGAGTGCTAGGGATGAGCTTATTCCCCCCTCCCTCTCCTGCTGCAGAGGATATCAAAGGGACCCAGCAGTTAGCTCCACCTTCCTTCCTGTTGCCAGCAAGATACAACTGTCTGCTCCCATCCTGGCAACCCCTGCCCTTTAAGGCGTCTCTTTGTGACAATCTCTTTCTGGCCACCCTTTGTGACAATGGCTACTGTTCCCTTTAAGACAACAACTAGAGTTTTGGGAAAAGGGGTCAAAACCCAGGTCCTCCCTCAGGTTCTCCACTGTCCAAAGTGACAAGTCCAAAGACTGGACCACCCATGGCTTTACATCGCACTCTTCATGTCACCACCTCTCAGCTGCTATCCTGCTCTTCCCAACCTATCAGCCAGGCAGCTCACCTCATGCATGCTGGGACTTCGGCCTCCCTGCAAGTGCTCCGGTCTGTAATACCACAGGAGGCTCATCATCAACTCTCCTAGGAGACAAGGGAAGCAACCATGGTTTGAGCTGGCAACCCCAGAATTACTTAGAAAGGCAGGCAGTCTACCTGCTCTTGGGGGCTCATCCAACTTCGATGCCCAGGCCAATCCTGCAGGCTTTGGCCACCCATGTCCACTGCCTGAGACCAAGCTGGCAATCAGCGGCCTGGAATGGTGTTAGGCACGGAGGGGAGTAGGAGAAGTAGTGACACATGAGACATGGGGGACAGGTGCTCAGGATGAAAAGGCTGATTCAACCCAAATCATGAGGCCATCTTCCAGGTCACGGCACCAGACAGACCCCTGGCTGAGTGGGAGGCAGACTACAAGAACAGGGAAGCCGGGCACGGTGGCTCGTGCTTGTAAGCTTCAGCCTATGAAGCGGCCGGGGCTTAGGGATCGCGGTTCGAGCCCCGCCTGGGGCCATAGCGAGACCTAGTTCCAAAAAAAAAAAAAAATAGCTGGGCGTGGTGGTGTGCGCCTGTAATCCCAGCTACCTGGGAAGCTGAGGCTGGGGATTGCTTGAGTCTGTGGGACCCCCGGGCAACAAGAGCCTGAGGTTCCACGGGCAAAAATAGCGAGACCTAATCTCAAAAACAAACAAACAAACAAACAAAAAAAAACAGGGAAACTGGTGCCAAATCAAACTCCAATCAGAGGTACCTGATTCAGGGTTCTCCCAGAGGGCAGAAATCTTGGCCACGTAGGGTGTGGACGTCTTTCGAGGGCCTGACTTGAGGAGGACAGTATCCCGGACTCGGATTGTCTCTCCATGTCGCTCCACTGCCTGGTAGCTCTTTCGGATGGCTGGTTCCGGTTCATCCTGAGCAACAAACCAAGGACACAGAGTGAAGAGGGAAGGAGGTAATGACACCCTCCTTACACTTTCCTCAGTGCAATCAAACCACTAAACTGTAAAGACTTTTGCATGCTGGATCTTTCTCCCTAAGCCTGGTTTCAGGGCATGATGGGATAGCCAGAGAAAGTCTGAAGCTTCTGGGACTGTGCTCTGATCACCACACCCCCAACCATTTCCCTCTCAAGCCCCATTTTCCCATCCTGCACTGGACTGGTCCTCAAGGATCTCAATAGGACAGCTGCCTTGACCCTTGAGTCTCCACTGTAAGTGGTGTAGCACTGGGAAAATTACTACTCTATTGCTAAGCTGAAGTTTCTTCATCTGTGGAATGAGGACAATCACAGAAACATGGGGCCCAGACTCAGAGGGTAGCTGTGAGGATTAAAATGGATAATATGTACAAGGTCAGTTCTGGCATCTAAGATATACTCATCAAGACATTTTAGCCAACATTTTTCACCATCATCCAGATGTTCCTGCATCACTCATTTTCTCTGCCCATTCCAACTGCCCCTCCGTATACTTATCCAAAAAGCCTCCATGCAAGCTCTCCATTTTATTTATTTATTTTTTTGAGGCTAGGTTTTTGCTATTTTGCCCGTGGAACCGTAGACTCTCGTTGCCCGGGGTACCACAGACTCAAGCAATCTCCAGCCTCAGCTTCCCAGGTAGCTGGGATTATAGGCGCACACCTCCACACCCAGCTGTATTTTTTTGGAACTAGGTCTCGCTACGGGCCCCAGGCGGGACTCGAACTGCAATCCCTAGTCCCGGCCGCTTCATAGGCTGAAGCTTACAGGCACGAGCCACTGTGCCCGGCCTAAGCGCTCCATTTTAGAAGGGACAGCGTGAGCAGGGATGAGAGGTGAAAACAGCAGTGGCAGTCACAGGCTATAACTGACTGTACTGCCTAGGCTCCCCAAGATGCCCGATTCGAAGGGGCTAGGGAAGTAGGTGCAATCTATTCCAGGAGAGCTGGTGAGCTAGGACCTTTCGAAGGTTCTTGGGCCACTACCCGCCCCCCCCAAACTGCAGGACCTCTGTTGCCACTACCACCTGGTCTTTCCCCCTCAGCTAAGAGCTGGCACTCACCAAAACATACACAGCCTTCTCACAGGCAGCCCCGACGGGCACCCAACCATTAGTGCGGCGGCGGCGGCGCCTGCGTGGGCGTGGGCGCTGGACACGTGGCTGCTTGGGGTGGCTGGGTCTTCGGGCAGCCTTGCTCCTCACAGTGTGCCTACAGCTGGAGCCCGTGCGCAGACCTGACTTGGAGCCGCTGGGAGGCTTGGCACTCTGTGGGCAAGCACGGGCTACAGTCTGGGGTTCTGAGGTGGGAGTTTGAAGGTGGGGCATGGGCTCTGCTGCAGGTGGCACACTGGGTACAGGGCATCCCAGTAGTGGGTGGGCAGGTGAGGCTGGGTGGCCAGCTTCCGGGAGGGGAAATTCCAGCTGGCCCAGGGACCTGCAGCCTTCTGGGAAAAGGAGAGAGAGAGACAAAGAGGGAGTCAGGGCAGGTAAGGACAAGCAATAGCGCCCTGACCCTTCTGCTTTCAGAGCCTGATCCTGTCTGTTCCAAGTATGAACCCAAAGGCCACTGAGGGTGGCAGGTGGAAACCAGGGGGATTTAAGGTGAGCTGTCAGAGTGACTGGCTCAGGGTATTTTCTGACCTTGGGAGATAGCCCACAGACATGTCCCCCTCCCCTTCCAGTCCAAAGGGGAGGTAACGGGAATGGCTTCTCTAGTTCTGACTTAACATTTGCTAAGGCCACAGTAGTGCTTAAGAGCAGGGGATTTGGAGTCTGACAGCCCTGGACATGAATCCCAGACCTGTCACTGTGTGATCTCAAACAAATTTATCTCTCAATGCTTTGCAACAGAAATAGAAGTTGTGAATATCAGATTATGTACTAGCTGCTTTTCTTATAAATGCATTAATTCATCTTATCCTTATAACAGCCCTCTACAATAGGTACCATCAGACTCATATGACAATTAAGAAACAGGCACAGAAGTTACTGGCCTGTCCCAGTCATGTAGCTAAGGAAGTGGGGGAGAGAACATTTCACTCTAGGCAGTCTGGCTCCAAAGTCTGTGCTCAATTACAAGCCATGTGGCCTCCCGGATATGAATGCTCAGAACAGCGCCTGGCACAAGGCACTTACTGGTGTCCCAGGACAAGCACGTAAGAGTCTTGGGTTCCCTGGGGCAGGAGTCTACACCTGGAGAATGGTACAAGAGAAGGACAAGTCCAAGAAACTTTTTCTCATTTCTTAAAGCTCCGACTCATGCCAGAACCTGAAACAACCAGTCTGGTCAAGAGTCAGCTGGTCTTATAAAGCTATTTTGTAGACTCTGACAAGAAGGGGCATGGGGGGAAGGAGAGCGCCCTGAAAAGGCCTAGCCCCTCACGTTAACAAACTTGCTGACCTAGATGGTTCTGGTCACCTTATTTCCACTCAGGAAATAAGCCAGGAAGGGAAGCCAAGAAGGGAGCCTGAAAGGATTGTGAGAAAACTCCTGCCAGTCTGGGGTATCTGGATCTTGCCAGGAAGACAGACCTCCAAAGCTCTGATACACCCTGTTCACTTGCCTGTTCTCAGAGTGAGCTGACCTCATCCACACCTAGCAAAGCAGTCTTAAGACTGGCTCCTACTTCTCCCTCAAGACCTATATGACTAGGGAAGAGTTATCCCACTGTAGCTGGCACCACCTATCTGCATGGTCCCTACCACCCTCTCCAGGAACACTGAACTTGGCCAGTATGCAGATGGTCTGGGCTTGAGAAAGTAAGAAATTTTAGCTTTCATCAAGGAGAGCAAAAGGCACGTGGGAATAAATTTAGCAAGATTTGTAATTTCAAGATCTACCTTACTGAGGCCCCTCTTTGATCCCCTTCATCACCCCAATGCCACCTAACTGCTAGGCCAGGAAATCTCTATAAGACAGTTGGGACAGAGCAAGGAGGCTAAGAGCTAAGCACAGACCCCTTTCCTGGGAAGACTCCTAGGCTGGGGTACAAAACTAGTGGAGTCTTCCCATCTCCAAGTTCCCTACTCTTCATACAATTAGTTTGACCCAAATTGCACCTGGCCTGAACCCTCTTGGGACATGATATCTCAGAGACTCCTGGGGACATCCCATCTGGAGCAGGGCTTACCTGCTGCAAAAGGCATTTTGTAGGGGCAGCCGCCACAGGTAGTGCCAATGTGGGTGAGAGACGGGGACAACATTTCACAGATGCTGTAGCCATTCACTCCGGGGTCTTCACTGGGGCAGTAGCGAGAACCCCAGGGAGGGTGCTGAAAAGGGGTGCCAGCAGGCACTGAGTTTGGGGTCAAGAGGAACCCCTCATTAGCTGAAGCCACTGGAGACAGTTTGCCCTCAGGGAGCATGGGACAGGGCGAGTAGGCCCCACACTGCAGTCCATCTTGGCCGCAGTACAGGTAGAAGCTGCGCAGCGCAGTGAGCTCAGGCCGGCTGCACAAGCCACTGTAGTCGGCAGGATTGCCGGTCATTGGCAGGGGGGACAGCTGGGGTGTGGGGAAAGAGGGCTGATGCAGTTCCTGTTTGGGGGCAGGTGACTCCTCGCCTGGGCGTCCAGGTTCTGGCTTGAGGGCTGCCTGCCCACCCATCAGCAGAGGCAGGTGGGGGCGTGGCCCCAAGGGGCTCTCCAGAGCCTTGCTCAGTGGCTGGTAAGGTGGCTGAATGGATGGCCCACGAGGAGTGGCTGATGGCCATGGATCCTCAGGATGCCCTGGCCAGTTGGGTGGGCCTGTAATCTCCCCAGGGCCAGCTCCCTGCTGGGCCTTGGGATAGTTCTTGCTGTTGACCTTGGCCCATTTTGGCCTTGGGGCCTTCGGTGCTGATGGCTCAGTGGAACGCCCCTCTGCTTCTGGGTGGGTACGAGGCGGTCGCAGGGGCAGCTCCCGCTCCTGGCTCAGCTTTAGGAAGGCAGCTGCATTCAGACTAGCCAATCTCTTGGGAGCTGGGTCACCATCTCGACGGGCACCTTCATCTGGTGCTGGCTCTGGGGACAGGTCCCGGCTTCCTTCTCCAAGGTCCCCAGGTCGGGGCCGCTTCTTGGAGGGCCAGCCAGCAGTAGCCCGGTCCCGGCTGCGGTGGGGGTCCCCTCCTCGGCTGCGGCGAGTGCCCACCAGGTTGCTGGTGTCCTCCCGCTCCAGCAGCAGGTTGTTAACAGCCTCAGCGTTGAGGGAGGCCAGGCGCCGCTTCCTGGGTTGGGCAAGACCTCCAGTGTCCTCACTGGATGGGGTGGGGCTGGGGGGCTTAGGCAAGTCAGGTGGCAGCTCATCAGCCTCATCTGCACTTCGTGGACCAGCCACATTCTCCAGGCGGGTGAGCATCACTTTGCAGGCTTTGGGCTTCTCAGAAACCACACTGCGCTTACGTAGTGGGTAGTTCTTGCGACGGCCTGTGAGGTGACCTGGGCTCTCAGGCATGCCTGGCTCTACCTCCTCTGCCCCCTGCTCCATATTGCTGTCTTCCATCTGCAGGGGCTCCCTCCGGCCAGTGGGGCCCGAACTCAGCATGGGAAGGGACTTCCTCCGAGTGTGTGTCATGGAGTGCCTCCAATCTGCAGGACACAATGTTGGCAATGAGAGGTACCTGATCCCAGCCTGTCCTGCCTGCTTTCTCCTCCCTACTGCAACCCATCCAACCCCACCAACAGAAACTCTGGCTCTCCCTCACCCCATCTCTGGCCTGGATTTTCAAGGGATCCCTTTTTCAGAGTTAAAAGGTTCAGGCTACCAGCAGTGGTGCTGCAGGGACTGGTCGCTCCACCCTCTATTTAGCCTGGGGTGTCTTTGAACTAAGGCTTGGAGAGCCTACAAAGCAATGTAGACTCCAGGGTCCAGAGATAGAAGAATCAGGGGTAAAGCTGTTGTCGCTACCTGTTCTCCTATGTGATGCTCACTGAGGACAGGAAGAGGCTCTGAAGACACAGAACCAGGATAAGACCTTGGGTGGTGGGAGCCCATGCATAAAGCACTACCCATTACCTCCCCATTCTTTGGGCTTCTGAGATTGGCCACAGGAGGGCTAGGAGGTGAACAGTGAGGAGCTGAGAAAGGAACCTTTCCGCTGGGCTGCATAAGAGGTAAAGTAGAACTCATGAAGATATCTCACTTGGCACATGGGGCAGGACAGCCATAACCTATTGCCATAAGGGACTCCTAAAAGGGAAGACCTGGTTTTGAGGAGCCCATGGTTAGGGAGAGTCTCAATTAGCCTGGGAAGCCTGCCTTGGCTCAGACTGCAAGAGGGGCGGCCCAGACAGCACCAGTGCCCAAGGAAGGGATGTCAGTAAGATAGGGATCAGGGTTCCTGGGTAAGAAACCCAGGGATCACACACTGACCCAGTGGCACAGCTTTAAAACCTTGTTAATGAAGAGCTTTGATGACTGCACCTAAGTTGAGAAATTCACTATTGTCAACAATATTAACAAAGACATAAAACAAAGTGCGTCATTAAGCCACAATTTGGGGGGGGGGGATGTATCAAGGGGGAGAATGAATTCAGGGGACAGACAGTGGCTGCCTTTTCAGTCCTGTCTTATTCCTCAGGTCTCCACCCTGGTCGTTCAAGTGAGGCAGGGACAGAACAGGGTGGGGGAGTCATAGAAATCCCAGAGTCTCCGACTTAAAATACTTATCAATAGGCATTATCCCCTAACTTTGGCAAATACTGCCCCCCTCCCCCACTCCCTTACCCTTAAATACCTGGGGCAGCCAGGACCCTGTTCCTGAAGACAGTGACCAAAGCTGGCAGTGCAGTGGAAGCTGGCTGGGCTAAAGTGATGAATAATGATAGGGGAGTAGTGGTCAGGGATTGTTGAGCTGTTGACTTTCTATCTAGTCCCCAACCCAAGGCAAGGGTCTGCCAAATAAGGTGCCAGACAAGGCTGTGGGTCCTCCCCAGGCACCCTGCGACCACCCCCACCCCACCCCACCCCCCCAGCAGGCCCAGCCCTTTCAGCTTAATTTCCCTACTGCCATTGTTATTCACATTCACTATCATAGAAGAGCTGGGAGCAATCCCTGCTGGGCCAGGATTTAACTCTGAAAGTTCCAAGTCTGAGGCCTCCCAGGGATTCCTAAATCCTGTCTAGGCAGCTACCGTGGCCTTGGGTTAGTGCCTGGGGTTAGTAGGACCTTCTCTCTCCAGACATACTCCACTAGTTGAAAAAGAAGACTGAGAAAACCAGCTGAAGTCAGCGTGGGTGACCCTCATCCCATGAAAGGACTTGGAGAACTGGAAAAAGAAGTCCGTATGCCAGGTGTTACTCGGGCCATGTGTGGAGAACCTGCCACAGCCCAGAGACCAGGCCCCAGGCAAGACAGAATCACAGAGGCAAATTCATTCATTCCAGATGCACATACAGGAGAGCTCCTAAAAAATCCCAGGCATCTGCTAGGCTCCCTAAAACTCTTTCCTGCTTCTAATCACGGTGACCACCCATTCTTGTTTGTTCCACAAGCTAGTGAGCCATGCCTCCTTTCACTCTAAAAAGCATCTTGCTTTCAAGCCACAGACCCTTTTCTCAAATTCAGGGAAGATGAAGGCAGTAATAAGGAATCACATCTGTATTTCCTAGGAAAACCTAGGCCCAGCCCTCCCCCACTCCCAAGGGGGCCTGGAGAGGAGGATAAGTTAACAGACCATGCAGCTGAGCAGGGGCCAAAGCCCCTCAACAGGCCCCATGTTACCAGAGAATCAGGCCTGGAAATGGCTGGGGGCCAAAGCTGAGGTCACCTGGGCTTGTGGCCTTTGAGGATATGGACACCAGAGCAAGGAGGAGGCAGATGGGAAAGAGAAATAGAGTAGAGGGGGGCAAGGAGGTGCTTTTAGACTGGTGAGTGAAAGAGCTCTGAGCTCTTAAGAGAAATGACTGGCCTGCCCCTCCTCCCCCACCATCCTCTCTCCTGCCAGGTGGTGAACTAGCTGAGGGTGGGTCGTCCTGGGGCTCTGAGACACTTGCTCCCCATCCAGTCTTTCCCTTTGAGTACCCAAATGTTCCCTAGTGGGGAAAGGCTGGCAGGAAAGGCTTTCACTTTCAGAAGCCTGTCCCTGAACCTAGGAATGTGTACCCTGTAGAGGAGCTGACATTTTCGCTTTCATTCAGTCCTCTAGTTCCTCAGGGATACCACTGTCCTCGCAACAACAGGGACTGATGGCCCTGGGAAGAAGACTAAATCACAGGGTGCACGTCACATTTCCAAATCATGCCTACAAGTCTCTTGCCAGCCTCCCTTGAACTTGCCAGATCCCTCGTTACCTGCTGAAAACACCCAAGGCCAGCAAAAAGCACACTACAAAACAACTCTTTCACATGGTGGTTAAAGCTGCAAGGTGACTCACTCACTGTCCAGAGAGGCTGGAGTCTCATATTCCTCTAAGGCACCTCAATGCAAGGAAAGCAAGTGTGAGTCATGCTTTGAAGCCTGACTTGTGAGCACCTAGCAGCAGCTTTCTTGTAGGGTGGGACTCCCAGCTTGTCAAGGACCCTCTAACTTACAGCAGGCGTGCCAGCTTGTGGTTCCCACCCCAGCTCTGCCTTTTTCCCTGCCTCTCTTACTCCCCCACTTATACACTAGTTCAACCGGCAACTTTCTGCCACTGCCAACAGCTGTGGTGCTGGGGTTCTCTCCCAACAATCCCTTTCTTCTCACTGGGAAGCCCTGTCCTCCCAGGCACAGGTAGTCCAGGCCCCTTTGGGAGACGGTTCCTAGGAGGGAATCCCCAGGGTCTCTGACTGCTTGCCTAAACCATGTCAAGCAAGCTCTCACTGAAGAAAATCACCCTGGCTGTCCCTAGCTCTGAATAGCAGAGCCAACTATCATGAATGACAATGACCAATGGGCCTCCAATTGGACCCGGTGAACTACAGGTTGAATCCAAAGTCACCAATGCACAGCAAGTTCTTGCTTAATGTCATTAACAGGTTGTTGGAAACTGACTTTAAGTGAAAGGACAGGACGTGTAACAAAAGCAGGTCCTGGAATAACACAGTTTCCTTCAATATTTGTAGGGCTTTTTTTTTCATCAACTATATAAAAAGATGTTGAATGAAACTGCCATTCTGTCAACCTGTTGTACTCTAGCAACAGGCCATCTCAGCCTAGCTGAAATGTCTGGCCCCCAGTGCTGGCCCAAGTCTAGGCAGGGCTGGGAAAAGGGAGGGCCATTTGCCCTACAACTGTGGTAGCACCATGCACTACTCCCAGCCTGTGCAGGGATGCACACGTAAGATGCTGTGTGCAAGGAAGGATGAGGCCTTCAGGAGCGTGGGTTATAGGCAGCAACATGGGAAAGACAAGGGGGAGGGGGCAGTAGCACAGTGCAGCCCAGATCTCTTCAGAAAGCAGAGGCTGTGCTGGGCAGGTAGAATCCGCCACCTGTCTAGAGCTCTTCATCTACCTACCTAGCTCTAGGCTATACCTCCCAGCCACCAGTCCTAAGGGGTTCAGTGCCCAGGGCTCTGCCCTACTGCCCTTCCTGAAACCTCTTTTTCCACTGTAAAAAAATTTTTTAGGCTTTTTATTACATTCTTAATGGTAAGGAAATACTAAGGAGGGCTTTAGGTTAAGAGCAGACCAAGCAATTACCTCTGAATACCAGGAAGAGGCTTAGCATAAGCCACCTCCCCCAGTTACACCTTAAGTCACACAGTTGGTACAAGGTTAAGCACTGATATCCTCTGCCATATTTTCTAGAATAACCTCCTCCCTCCTGCAAAGGTCTAACATTTTTTCATGTGCACCAACATTCCTGAATCTCTATCGGAAAAGCAAAGCAGTAAGAGCACAAAGGCAAGCTCCTATTCCCTGAAATTATGTTCATGTTACTAAATGGGAAAAAGGTGAAGTACCAGAAATTCCTATGATAGCTGGACACGGTGGCGCATGCCTGTTAGCTTCAGCCTATGAAGCAGCTGGAGCTAGGGATCGCCATTGGAGGCTGCTCAGGAAAACATAGCGAAACCTAGTCCCAAAAAATAGCTGGGCATGGTGGCACACGCCTGTAATCCCAGCTACCTGAGAAGCTGAGGCTGGGGATTGCTTGAGTCTGTGGTAACACAGGTAATGTGAGCCTCCGGTTCCACAGGCAAAAAAAAAAAAGCGAGACCTAGTCTCAAAAAAAAAAAGAAATTCCCATGATAAGGACAGCAAGGATGTGACAGGTTATGTCTTGGATCCCCAAGAACTAGTAGAGTAGAAAGAGCCAAAGCTGAATCAGGCAGACCTGGATTTAAATGCCAGCTCTGCTCCTCATGAACTCCTCATGAGAAATTGCTTGATTTCTTAACTTCAGATTTCTCATCTAAAACAGATGCATCAGAACCTCACGTTAAGGGAGAGAGTGAGGACAACAGTCAGTGTGCAAGAGCCAGCAGAGGGTGAACCCAGCAGATCTACATCCCCGCTCTACCCCCCACCCCCAAGACAGCAGGAGCCCAGCACCACAGGGAGGAAGCCATCTTTTGCCGTGAGAAATCTGAAAGCCCGGCTTGCACCTGAACCCTGCTCTGCTACTAGTCCACTAAGAACATTCAAGGGTCAACCCCAGGGAGAGATGGCAAGCTGCTCCTTGTCCATGCAGGACCCAGCGTGGGGTGAATTGTGGGGATTCAGTTTACAACACACAGAGAGGGGAGGGGCAGAAACTATATCTCAACAGATGACAAACAACAGCTCCATGCTCCCTAGACACTTTACCAACAAACACTACAGTGAAAGGTGAGGTCCTCTACCCCTTGAGGCCTAGGTCAAAGGGCATACATTCAGATGATTTGTCCTATCTTGTTGCTGTTTCAGTGTGGGAACCCAAAGAGTAGATGTCTCAGGCCTAAGCTCCAAGGTACTGGACCTGAGCAGTGGGCTCTACCAGTGCCAGTCTCACCTGCTATGTGCCATCAACTCACACTCTGCAGTCAGGCTGGGGGGGTCCTCCAACACCTGGGTAGGAAACCTGGTGCTTGGTTCATCTACAGGGAATTGGTCTGACCCAAAAGGATACGGCTCATTTCATAGGCTGTCCTCAGGGTGGGTGGCCATCTGAGGCACTGGGTCCTACCCACAAGAGGCACCCAGGTTCTTTATGATCTGGAGACCACCTGTTGCCCACACTTTATGTTGGGCCTCCACCCCCAAGAACCCAAAGAAGCAGGCATGTGTGGCAGGTCCACACCCACCCCACAAAGAATTTGGGGCAAGGCCCTTTCTACAGGTAGGAAGGAGAGTCTACACCTCAGATCTAGAAATTGACACATGTACACAAATACCTGAAATGTGACAGTGCCGCAGAGTGCTGTATTTTAATCAAACTGTGCTCTGCCTCAAGAAACTCTTAACCAAGTGGATTAGAAGGTAATCATGTGCTATAAAAAACTAGCCTTGAGAGGTTTTCTTTAACGCCTCACGTCCCTACTTTAGATGGTCTGCATTTGTCTGGCTTCTTCCCAGCATGCAGCTCCTGTGTATACAAGGTGAATATGCACGTGCAGGTGTTGGTGAGCTAAGCTAGGAGCATTCATGCTCATTCCCAGCCTCACAGTACCTCCTGGGACCTTTGCTGGTCTCTTGCCATGCTTCAAGGCAGTGAAGGAAGGCCCACGTTCAGCTTCATGCCACTGCTAATCCTAAGTGGGCATGGTCAACGACTTGCACTTCTCTGAGCTTTGGCTTTTTGTCTACACAGCAAGGTTATTATGAGGATCAAGTTAAATAAGAACGTGTGTCAAGTGTCTAGCAGAGAGCCTACTGTACAAGTGTTCCATATGAAGTCACTCTTACCCCCTACACAGCAAGTACTAGGCTCAGTGCTAAGAAGGAAAAAGATGCCAAAAAGCCTAAGAAACTGAACCTTGGGTTGGCAGGAAGATTGAAGACAAGACAGTGCACCCAGGGCCGAAGATACTGGGGAAGGGGGGGAGTCGGGGGGGGGGGGCTACTTCATGACAGGTGTACAAAAGGTGGCCAGGTAGTGGCAAGAACTTTGAGAAATTTGTTTCATAAATATTTGGAGGCAAGAAGCAATAACAGACAAAAGCTGAAGTTTTTGTTTTTCGTTTTTTGAGGCTAGGTCTCACTATGTTGCCCAGGGAACTGCAGACTCATGTTGCCTGGGGTACCACGAACTCAAGAGATCCCTAGGCTCAGCTTCCCGGGTAGATGAGATTACAGGTGTGCACCACCACACCCAGCTATTTTTTGGGACAAGGTCTCACTATGTTGTCCTGGGTGGGCCTCGAACCCATGGACTCAAGCAATTCCCAGTACCGGCGTACCTCTATAGGCTGGGATTAAAGGCATGCACCATCGCGCCCAGCCTCAAAAGCCAAAGTCTTGAGTCAGGAAGCTAATGCAACTTTCCCCAGACTCAGCCTACTGGCTCCACTGTAGTTCCTCCAGGCTGAGGGACAAGGAAGCACTGGGTTAAGGTTCCCTTACACCCTCCCACCTAGATTCTGTGGTGCCTTGGCTAGGTCAAGAGGTGAATCTATTCCAGGAGCAAGACCAATTTGCTCCAAGCTGCTACCATTGTAGGAGAAATCAAATAGGAAAAGGTTCAGGGTATCCCAAAGCCCAGCAAGAGATCCTCAAGAAGAACCAGGAGAAAACCGTGTGTTACTGATGCACAGTTCTTCAAAAACATGACAACAATTTACCAGCCTGCTCTGGGCTCCTGCCCAGGAATGGCAAAGGATATGGGTTGGTTCAACCACCTGGATACTTCAGGAACCAACAACTTTAGATATCTAAGATGACTTGCCAAGACTGGAGGTGCTATTTTGTCCTAAATAGAAGAAACTGGCCAGCCCGGCCAACATGGGAGCTCTGACCTCAGCATCCCCAGCGGAGTGCTCACCTTCCAAATGTGGCAGTCATGAGGAACTAGACTCAAGATAAGCACTGAACCAGGAGGAGCAGAACACAAGGTAGACTATGGGGGTCACTGGCACCCAAGCCCAATTAACAAAATGATTAGTGCTATTCCCATCCCATCATGAGCAAGCTCCGCAGGGACAGGGAAGCTCTGTTTTCCTTCCACTAAATCCCATCCAGGGGGCTTACTAAAGGCCTGGCAGCTCTGAAATCTGAACAAACCAAGATCTGGCTGTCCCTTTGCTCCACCCGACATAATATTTCTACCCTTAACTAATAGATACTTGGAGCCCAGGACAAGAAACTCCCCCATCTCCAGGAGTCTACCAGGCCTCTTCAACAAAACTCACAGTTCAATAGGGTTACTTTAAAAAATGTCTCATATTTACAAAGCATAACAACCCCTTTTCGTTACCATCCTCTTTCTTTTCTCTCTACTCGCCCAGCTATCTCAGGAAAATGTTCTTTTCATTCCATTTCTTACCCCAATTAGGCAAGCAACTGTGGGATGAGAGAGGCACTCTTGTATTAAGACAAAGCGTATCACAGACATTCAGGTTAACTCAGCTACACAGAACCAGAGTTAGCATTATCCATCCCCAAATCCCCTAAACATGCAGGGTGGGGAATTCCTGATTGCTGTAGTGGCTTCTAGTCTAACAGGAGGGCTAATGTTTGTCAAGTGCTCACTAGTGCTCAGCCCCACCCTAAGCACATTACACTCTTTCATTTAGCTTCACAACCACCCGGGAGGTAGTTGTTATCATCTCTTCCTAACAAGGAGAAAACAGGTACAAAGAGGCAAAATTTGAACTTGTCCACACTCCCCAGCTAGTGAAGGCAGAGGGAGGGCACCTCAGGACTGGCCCAAAGACCACACCTGCACAGTGACACAGGATGGCTTCTAGTCGCAGACTAATATTAATTCAAGATCAACTTGCATACTGGATTTTGTTTTTCTGTGTTGTTTTAATTGTTGGTATTAGCCAATGATTTGTTTCTCCTGGTTTTTACCACACGGAACTGAAGATCCCCCATTAAACGGCATCTGTGGGTTGACCATGGAAAATAAACATTGTTTTATATGTTTCTATAGCAAAGTCTCCTCAAAGTTCCCAGTAAAGTCTTACATGTACTTTTGATATAAACCCATTTTCATATCCTAGAAAAAGGTGAGGGCTTCAAAGAGGTGTTGTCTTGACATGACAGTAAATCTAGAGGAGCCTAGCCACATCTCTTGCCTGATACAATCTCCTTCCTCTAGCCTGGACTTTGGGAAGACTGAAATTCGGTCATTACACTCCAAGCAACCACCTTAACATTCAAGGGCACATTAACTCCTCCGCTGCCTCTCTTTCAGGTTGAATAAACCCAAGTTCTTTCAACTTCCTCAAACGGTCACATCTTATAAATCTCATAGATTTTATAATTCTTTTTGACATTTTGTCCAAACTGTGTGAGCCCCCTAACCCCCCTCAGCACACAGCAGAGGGTTCTTCACTACTGAGGAGGGCCTGCCAACCCTGACAATAGTGGATATGTGACTCCATGGTCCCTTTTGACATACCTGTCAAGATATCTGAGCATCAAGTGGTGCCCTGACTTGATTTAAACACAGTCTGTCTATGATTTGTACACAGATCCTCTGAAAACTAGTAACTCCTCCCTCTCTAAACCACCTGGCCAGATGAGAATGGAATTAACAAACTGAATGTTCAACCAAACATCCTAGGCATACAGCCACAGTTGGAGAATTACCTAAGTGTGAGCCACCCCTCTCCTCTGCAGGCAGGAAACTAAAAGCACTGCATCTAGGAGGATTGGGGGGGGGGGGTGTCAAAAAGGTATTGCAGATAGAAGCGGAAGCAGTTAGCACCACTCTAGGGGAGATGAGGAGAGACAGGTCAGGTCCTACATTTCCTGAACTGGTGGGAGTCAAAGTATCTTGCCCTCCAAACCTACAGGAAAAGAAAATGACAGGAGAAAAAGATGTAGACCCTCCCCCTAATTCCTGCCTGGCATTTATCTGGTTAACAAAGTCACCTGTCATTTTTTCACTTAGGTAACCTGGTCCCTACTGCCTCAGAAATAAGTTCCCCTTTTCAAATCTTCAGAAGCTGAAAGACAAACTTATTCTTTTATTCCTGGTCGATCAGGCCTGCAGAGGATCTTAAGGACAATGTTATTTTTTACTTTAATTTCTTTGTGGGATGCTGAGTCAGGTGAATACCAAATCATCTCTGCAGGTGTTTTCCCCTGGGAAAAACAGAATCTGGATGAAAATTCTTCCCAAGACCCAGGACACAATACAAAATCCTGGATGTGCCCTTGCCCTGAGGCCCACTCACCAAACCCACTGGCTCCTGGTCCAGCTTCTAGACGATGTCACCTCAGGCAGGACATCAATCCCCCCACTGAATCCCTGGGCCCTGTTGGTGTCCAGCAGTTCTGCAAAGCAAGCTCAGTAGAGCTAGCGCACTTGTGGGGCCGTCTGGCCCCCAGAACAGGCTAACTACAGCCTCTCACTGCTGTGGCTCTTCCTCCTCCTCCTTGTTAGCCGGTTTACTGCTCATTAGCAGTGCTATCAGGAGGTGGGCAGGGGAAACATAAAGAAGCTGAAATTCAAACCAGTTCATTTTACTCCAGTTAGGTGCCTCCATAAAACCAGAGAGAATTTCATCATTCAGGACCTCCCTGTACCCTGTCCTGGGGAGTTCGAAGCAGCCCTAAGGGTGAGGAGCTTTAGAAATCTCAGGATCCCAGGCATCAGGAGCAAATACTTGTAATGTTATGAGCACTTGCATTTTCAGTCTTTCCAGGGATCACAGGCACTTCTAGGCAAGCTGACCAGTTAAGTCAAGGCTGAGGACCTGCAGTGCTGGGGGCTGTCCCCAGCATCGAAGAACACTTTCCTTGTCCCTCCAAAGTCCCCAACACAATGGCAAGTTCACAAAGGAAGTGAGTCTTGCCAGACTATGCTAGCAAATTCCCATAAATACTTGGGCCGGGGTAGTGCTGCTTATGTAAAATGCTTCCCCATTGAGAGATGCTGCTTTATTTACATTCTTCACAACCCATTCATAAAAAGGAGGCCCTTTAATGTTGGGGCTGTTCGTATAATGCTCCATAAACCCAGCAGCCTTGGCTGGCAGCCTTAGTTCAACACAGACTACTTCTCAACTCCAGAGATTTTTTTCCCTTAAGTTTTTTCCCCTCTCTTTAATGACTCACCTTGCAACAGGGCACTGAGGCCAGATGTTGTCAGAGCAAGGCCAAGAGGAATAAGAATAGATAAAATGAAAACACACAAGACCTCCTGAATGCTGGGGCATGGAGGTGTGGATGAGAGAAAATAAATTGAAAATCCCCACAGAACTCCAAAGTGAAATATGTATGTTGGGAGGTTGAATTCCTTGAGATTCACTGAAACTTCCTTTATGGATAGCAAATGCTCCCTAACTTACATCTCTAAATGCCACAGAAGGTGTGGAAGGTGTTTTATTTTTTTACCCCAAAGAAAAGAAGAGAGCTCTTCTTGGTTTTTAACTTGTCATGTAGATGAATTTAAACACAGGAATTTTCTCTGCTTCCTTACAGAAGTGTTCCAGGGGATAGTATATCTAAGAGGGGCACAATTTGCTCTGAGTGATGAAACTCAGGCTAACCCTGGAACAAGAGGAAGGACTATGTTCTAGGCCACACAGCAGCAACAACAACAACAGCCTGAGCAGTTGAGCAAAGAGCCAGAAGATGCATTCTGAGGTGGCTTGTCTACTACTACATACAGTGGATGCAGGCACGGAGAGAAGTAGTAGGAATTTTTTTTTTTAATTGACAGGGGAGTGGTCTGCATTGCCATAGCAACTGTGAGGGGTGGCCTTCCAGCTTGGAAGGGAAATGTTGGTCCATTAATCATCAAACTGGGGCACAAAAGGGAGGTTTGGGGGAGAGGGGAGGGATACAGAATTTACCTTTTCATTATCTAGATTCAAACTAGTTACCAGTCCCTTTTCCCATTTCCCCCATGGTCCAGAGTTGATGGTAAACAAAACTGGAAGTTCTGAGAGAGCTGAGACCATTGCTTTTCTTTCTGATGGCTCTAGGGTGAAAGATGCCCCTTACACACTTTTGCTCCAACACTAATACCAAAAGCCCATCCACAAACCAGACCCAGGAGTTTTTTTCTGTTCTCAAAACTGTGTTTTCTCCCTCATTCACACCCAGGATTGAGAAGAGATAAAACATATGGATTCATTTAGCATGGACAACAAGGAAAATTGCATAAGAGCAGTTAAGCCGGGTGGAGAGAATGGCTTGGTAGAGTAGGAGGAAAACAGGATTACAGCCCTTTTCCAATTTTGTCTATATGGTGTCATTCGAGCAATCCACAGGACAGTCTCTTCATTGGCCAGAATATCAGAAATAACAGCTAAATTTCATGTGTGCCTCTTGCTAAAGCATCCCTCCAGCCCCAAATGCCCTATCTACACACCAAAGACAGAAAGAGTCACAAACCACCAAAGGCTTCATACTGAGCTTTTCTGGGGAAGCAGACAGGAAGATGGCCCCTCTTCCCATTCAATTAAGCAACCAAGTCTCATTTACTAGTTCAACAAAAAATGATATAAACAGCATTGTAAACCCCACCCCCAATCCTTGAATATGTACACACAGGCTTAACACGCATACTATCCCTGTCCTTACGAAACTTTCAACCAACAAAACCACTCAAAAAGACACTATTTTATAAAATTTGAAAGTCATGATCTCAGAGAAAAGCAAAGTTGGCCTGAAGTGGCCTGAATGACAGGGAGAGGAAGGATGAATAGGGATGAGGCAGAAGAGGAAGGCAAGGGGCTCCATACTGGAGATGACCAGGGAAAACAACAGTAGCAAAGAGGCAGGGAGATTATGTGGAGGGCATAGCTGAGGGAGATCTTTGGGGGACACTGTCAAGGGTGGGACTGTATAAAAGGGGAGGCACTGCAAGCTGTGGACAAGGAGTGAGATGGGGGAAGGAGTGTTTTGGGACAAATGACCTAGTGGTTGTGGACAGACTGAATCAAAAGGGCCAGAGAAAGTAAGAGGGAAAGGGAGGTTGTGACAATAACACAGACCTGTCATAGGAACAGAAAGGCAAGAGCAAGGAACGAGGGAGAAAAAGAAAGGGACAACTTCTTCATAGGGTAAACTTTCCAGAGCAAGTCCTCTGAAACACTTGGTCTGACTAAAATAAGTCTCCTGACAGGTAAGAGCCTGACAAAGAGGAAAACCTTGTTTTGGTAATTTCCCTTAATATTCTAGTGGCCAGGCTAAGGTCATCTACTCACTGCCACCAAAAGAAACCACACACTACTTAGCACCCTAGAAGGAACTATGGAATTGCAATTCTTCACCATTCTCTAGATCTCAGACATACAATTAAAAAATCTCAGGAAAAACTTTAGTCTCATGCAAGAGGTAATATCTCCCTTTCCTACAAGTCTCAACTCTACACAGGTTGGGATCTAGATCTCCTAGGATCAAGGGCAACCATGAATTTACTCTCAAACCTGGCAAGTGTGACAGCAATCCCTGTAGTGGGAACCCAAATTTTCAGAAAAGGTCCACATTCTAAACAGTCCCAATGTCCTGTCTTTGTGGCCCCAATTCCTTCATTAGGTATTGGGTCACATGAGGAGAACAGCATCCAGCTTAGAGCTGGTGACCCTTGGGGTTAGAAATACTGGTGGTTTAAGCCTACAGTTCCCAGCTGCCTTCCAGTTGGTCAAGAATAGTGGTGTCCCTTCAAGATCTGTGGTTTTTCTGGGGTCCTTTTCCACTTTTTTCAGAAGACATGAAGGTGGTGAGAAAACTCTTGGGAGGCACAAAGGAAAAGGGCTGGAAACCCTTTTATTATTTAATCATTAAATTCCTGCCAGTATTTATAAACTCTGGCCTCTCATTTCCCTGTGTGGATAGCCTCTTTGGGCAAAGAAAAATGCTGATGGCATTGCTGGAGTCCATTTGGGGGCTATCTCCTAGTCCCCAATGCAACCCGTCTTGTGCACGCTAAGTTTGTCCAATGGGCCACGAGGTGATGTCCCAGGTGGGATTAAACCTCTGCCTATGGACAGACTCTGCCTCTCATTCCTGACCGGCTCTGGAGCCCTCAACAGATTACTGACTCGGGAAGTCCTGCACCCGGTCGCCACGAGCCATGCCCACCATGTGCACACACCCCACCTCTACCCCTCAGCCTTGGCGGGGTCGACTCCACTCTTTCCAGAAGCGCGAGGCGATCAGCGGCTAGAGCAGTGAGCCAGTGCCGCAGCTCCTCCCGGCGGGCACCCTGGCCCCCGCAATCCCAGGGGCAGAGTCCGGCCCTGTCGCCCGCCCCTCAGGGTGGGTGGCTTGGACCCGCTCCCCTCCCCGACGCCACCACCTGCGCCCGCTCCGGCGCCGCCTTTGTCCGGCGCTTCACCGCCGAGCGGGCCCCTCGGGCCCGACCTAACCCGGCCCCCGGCCCTGAAGGAGAGGCGGCGAGGCGGGCAGGGCAGGACAAGGCCGGGCCGCGAGCACGGGGTCCCGCTGTCACTTGGAGGCGGTCTGACAACTTCGATCCCCCCGCCCCACCTCGGACTCGGTCGCGGCTCCGCACGGTACCCGCCGGGCCTCTCGCGGCCCACACTCGCTTCTCGAACCGGTTCCCTTCCGTCTTCGGCGCCTCCCTTCCTCCCAGCCCGATCGTGTCGGGTCTACACTACCCCTGGCCCCGGCGCGGCCCCCATCCCCTGCCCCCCACCCAGCAATAGCCGGTCAGCTCCCAGCGCGGGAGGGCGCCCCCCACCCAGAGCGGGCGATCCCGCAGCGCCGCCCCGGGCCGCGGCCCCTAGCCTCTGGGACCGCGATGGGGGGAGGGGGCGCGGCGGAGGGGGGGCGGGGGCCTCGCCGCCCGCGCACTCGGAGGCGAGCCGGCTCCTCCGCGGCGAGGAAACCACCAGCGTCCTCCCGCCCTCCGCGGCCCGGGACGCCCGCACCGCCGCCGCCCGGCCGAGCTACCACCCTGCGGCCGCCACCCACCCCGCCCCCGGCCTGTGAGGCGGGCGGCCCCCGGGGGCTGTCACCTCGAGGCGCGCCGCACTCCCCGATGGCGGGACCGCGGCGGCGGACCCGGGGGAGGGAAGCGGCTTGAGCGGGCGGGCGGCCGCACCTGCTTCGCGTCGTCTGTCGGTCCGTCCCTTCCCGGGCTGGCGGGGGCGGCGGCGCTGCGCGCACGGTGGGGCGCGCTGACGGGCGGCCGGTTCTCTCCCCTTTGCTCGTCTGCCTCGCTCGCCCGCTCTCAAGACTGCTCGCCCCTTTACCCCTCCGCAACCCCGGCCCCTTGCTCACCGGGACGGCGGCGCGGACGGCGCGGATCTGGGCGCCCGCAGGCCCCGGCCGGGCTGGAATCCGGCGGCTGGAACCCCCCGGGGGCGCTCAATTCCCGGGCTCCACGCTGCTGCGTCAGCGCCTCCTCCTGGGGGCCGGGGCCGGGCGGGCGGAGCGGGGACCGCGGCCGGGCGGGGCCGTCGGGGGGGCGGGCGCGCCTGGCCGGGGCGGGCGGACGGCGGGGGCCGGACGGGCGGGGCAGGCAGCCGGACAAGCGGGCGGCGGGGGCCGGGCTCCGGGATCCGCTACGCCGCTCGCGGTTCCCCCACAAACTCCCCGAGAGCGGAGCCTCCGCCGCCCTCCTTCCTGCTTCCTCGTCCTCAGCCAATCAGCGGCGCGCCCCTCGGCCAACTCCGCCAATCAGCCGCCCCGCCCTGCGCTGGCCCCGCCAGCCAATCCGGCCCTCGGCTCCCCCTCCCGGTCTCTGACCAATCAGAACCGTGGGTCGGTCGTCCCAACGCAGGGGGCAGCACGAGGCGGTCGGGGGAGGCGGTGCGGGGAGTGGTGGGTCTGGGGGGAGGGGTACGGTGCGAAGGGTGGCGGCGGGGGTGGGTGGTTTTCTTTGCCGGCTACTTGGTTTTTCTCTTCGTCTCCAAAACCTGAGCCTGTATCCCATGGTGACCCGACCCTGGCGCCCCGATCTCCCAGCTGCTACCCCCCCCCAAAGAAATTTTATCTCGTCCCCGCCCTGGCCGTCACCCCTCCACATCCCTCTGCCCCCTTCTCCCCAGCACCCGCTGAAGAAAACCGAGCTCTGGAACACCCCGCCCTCACCAGGCACTGTTGCCCCCAGGGCAAACCTTCGGGAAGATCAGTCGAAAACCAAGCGAGGACAACCCCCCTTTCCTGCAGAAAGGGCCCCAGACTCCGACGAAAGGGCCCCGACTGCTGAGAAGCCCCTCCCGCCCTTGCCTCATCTTTCCGACTTCCCTGCCTGCCACGTCTCCTTTCCTTTCAAGCAAGGTCGGTCCTGGCTCGGTAACCCCTCACCCGCATCTCTTTTTTTCTCTTTCTCCCCTTAACCTACCGTCCCCCACTCCAGCTCCTAATTCACCCTTCTCAGGAGCAGAGTGTGGAACCCTCATCCATTTCCAGCTGACAGCAGAGCCTGGTTTGTGAGTCCTTGACACCCACACACCCTCTTCCACCACCGCGGGGAACATCAAGCTCTCCGGGGGAGGGGCAGGGGAACCTGACAGCCCGGGCTGGACTCCTTCCTTGGCGTCCCCAAGCCAGGATGGAACCAGGCGTGGACACTCACCTTGCTTCCGCCTAGTCACCGAATGCTGTGGCTCCGTCTGTCTCAGTCTCACACCCACAGTCGTGCCTTTCCAAGCTCGAGCACGCTGGCGGGGTCAACGGGGTGGGTGGGTACCGCAGGCTGAGGGCCAACGAAGGCGTGGGAGGTTCAGGTGAAGAGTGGAAAGGGGCTGTGTCTTGGGTACTTTGTAGCGACAAAGTCGGCACAGGGCTTCGCTTCAGCAAGCACTGCTTGTGCACGTAGTAGGTTCTCCAGAAATGCCGAGTGCACTCCAGAACAAAGCCTCATTCCCCATTCAGGCGGGGGAAGGGAGCTTCGGGGAGGTAAAAGGAGCAACAGCAGAGGTTAGTGTCAAGTCACCAGAGCAGAGCGCCCGGGAGCAGCCCAGAGAGGGCTTGGTGGAGGGACCTTCAACCAGTGTGAAGCACCCAGTGCTGGGGCTGCCTAGGTGGGAGGAGAAAGTCAACCTTGGAGTGTGGTTGAGGGACTCTAGCACCACACTCGCTGCCTAGCCTTTCCTAGACCTTGAGTCTCAGGCACTCACACAGGCAGCCTTTAAAGACAATCAAGGCTGCTAGCCCTTATGGCTGGGGAATAAGACCAAAAAAACAAAACAAAAACCCAAGCCCCACAAGGTCCCCCATCTGCTTCTAGAGCTGTCAAGGGGCCCAGATGATTGAGCTGTGCTGGGTGACACGTTTAAAGGAGGAGGCCATCCAGCAGAGAATGTGTGCGAATGGAAGCTCAGAGCCAAGACTGTGACACAGAAATTTCTCAAAGGATCAAGCTGTCCTAGGACAACTGCCGATACTTCTCCCACCTCTCACCCTTACCCTTAGGGAAAGTGAAATGCCCTATAAATGTAGAGCACTAAAGGAATTCTACCCTTTCTGAACTTGCCAGGACAAAGATTCCTAGCAACCCTCCTCCCCCACCACTAGGCAAGCCCTACCCCCACCTCACAAAATTTGCCCTCTCTTCCCCCTCAGTCTGTTCTATGGGCTGATATCCCCTACCCCTCTGGAGAAACTGCTGGTAGAGGACAACAGCAGCTGTTGAGCTGAGCCATGCCATCCTGGTAGCCAGAAGCCAAGGCTCAAAGAGGGGACAGGACTCCTGTCAGCAGCCCAGGCTGTACTGACCTTGGCTTCATGTCCACTAATGAGTAGGTACTGAGGCCAAAGGGTCAGAAAAGAAATGTACCTAGTCACAGGCAAGGAGACCCAGGTGGCAGGAAGCCTACAATTGGCCTAGGATGTAGTTGCAGGGTAACAGAAGACTGGACTTTTCCCCAGCCTCCATGACTGTAGAGTCAGTGGCCCTGGGTGAGAAGAGCTGTCTTTATTTGGGGCCCTGGCAAGGACTGCAGAGGAAGCAGGGTGGTCATGAAAACCCATTCCAGCCTACCCAGCCTGCCCAGCCTGCCTGGCCACTAGAGGAATTCTGCCCTCAGTGCCCCCCCTCCCCCACGTAGGTGACTATCTCCTTAGACCTGAAGGCTGTAATTGAGAGCGGCTACTGTTGGATAGGAGACATGACTGCAAAAGGCACATGGTGTTCCTCCTTGCCAGTCCACTGATCTACCCCTGTTCCCACTCCCTTTGTTAAAACTAGTCCAAAAACTAGCAACAGAAGTCAGAGACTACACACCTTGCCTGTACCCCAAGGGATCTTTAGCTGTCCTCTCCTCCACTCCACTTCCAGGGAGTGACCAGGTTGGAGTGAAGGGGTTGTTCTTCCCAGTCCAGAATCCTTTCACACCTACATTGGGTGCTACCTCCTTCCACTCCTCTAACCTTTCCTGAGTGAAAACTGCCTCTACCACACTCCACCAAGGCAGCTGTGCAGATGTCTGGGGCTCATCACCTTTCCTCCTCCAGGCACACCCTTCAGCCTAGCGATTCTCCACTGAAAAGGGTTTGCAGCTCAGTCTAGAAAGAGGAATGGATCCATTATGTCTCCAAGGCCATCCCCTCCTAGTCTCCAGGCAGGGGCTCTCTCTATCCTGCCTCCTCCATACCCATCAGGAAGGGTTAACTGCCTCAGAGCAGGAAAACAAGTGAGGGAGATGCATAGAGAAAAACAGCCAGGGCTGAGAGAAAACATGCCGTCCACCCCTCCCCCACCAAGTACAACCAGACTGACAGCCGGGACAGAATGGTTGCTCCATCATCTCCCGTCCAGCAGCCAGGCACCTCCCCCACTGCCCACTGCAGTCCCTGCAGACCTCCTGCCCTCTGCTCCAGCCACCTGGCACTGGGCAGGGTACCTCAGCAGGGCAACACGGTCCTTGCAGTAGTGGCAGTAGCCACTTCCCCCTTCCTCCATTCCACACCCTGTCCCATCTTTCCTGGCAGCGGGGCGGCTGCTCCCTGCCCGCTGGAGCAGCTGAACTCTGGGTCCCAGGGACACCCAGTGATCCACCTGGCCCCTCAACCCCACTGGACACACATAGGGCACAGCTCCCTGGGGGTGGGACACCAATTAAAAGAATCTGCCGCACTTGCCCCCCCCCCAACTAATCAATCACCCCCCAGTGGGGGAAATAGAGAAAGGTGGACTTTTATAGTCCTTTTATCTGACCCACTCCCTCTTAAAGGGATCTGAACCCCCTCCTTAAAGGGATCTCCAGAAATTATTTGCCCCCAGGAAATCCAAGTGCATAAACCAGCTAGGTGTTTACCTGCTGGGGCCCCTTTCCCTAAGAATGGGGGGGGGGGCTACGTGCTCTCTTTTGCTCTGAACTGAGGGGGCGAGGTTGCCCTTCTGTCACCAGGGGTCAGCTGGCAAGTGCCGTGCCACGCAAAGAACAGGACCTCACTTTCCTCTCCTGGCACCCAGTGCCATGACCTGGGGTGAAGTCAAGGTGAGGTGGTAGTCTGTATGGAACCAGTCTCTGCATAAGAAGGAACAAGGGGGACTAAGTGCACTCAGACTTTGGGGAACACATGTCCATGGTGCTGTGTCCAAAACCCCCATCTGTCCAGTGCTAGCCTCCAGATTGCTGGCCAAGGAAAGTCTTTGCAGGCTGCCTCTTCCCGAAAAGCTGTTCTGCATTTTCCTTCCCTCTCTCCCAACTCCCCAACCTACCCTCTTTGGGGCCCCAGGCCTTCCCCTTGGGGTGCCCTCTCCGCCCCCTATCCACCTGGCCTCCACCACAGTCCCCAAAACTGCAGACTACACCCCACTTAGGGCTTTTGCCTGCCCTAGACGGCGTGTCCCTGGGGTGCTGCTCACACCCATGCGCCCCACTCCCCGTCAAGAGGGTGGGGGATGGGCACACTCGGTTACCGGGCACACAGCAGAGCCGCATCCTCCCACCCCAGCTAACTCAACACCTAGTCCCACCCGAGCCGCAGGGTTCGAGGAAGGGAGGGTATGAGGGGGAGGGGGTCTAGGGCACTCCTGAGAGGGACAGAGTCGGAAGCGAGCACTCACTGGAGCCACCCCTCCTGCCCCTCCTCCCTTCGGCAGCGGAGGGTCGAGGCAGCCGAGCGAGGGCTCTCCGGGTGCTTGGGAACTCGCCCAGCGCCCCCCTCTCCGTCACCTCCCACCGCTCCCTGGAGGAGAGGCTCCCCCAAGGGCTGGAGCTCCGAGTCCTCTTCCCCCCCGCCCCCCCTTCGGCAGCTGCTGCAGCCTCCGGCTGAGGTCAGGCTCCACCTCCTTTCTCCGGAGGGAGAGCGCTGAGGGTTGTTTGTTGTTGGGGTGTGAGAGGGAGAAGGTTCGAGATCACCTGGCCGGGTGGGCGCGGGCAACGCGAGAGGGTGCGAGAGCCGGTGGGTCGGGTCCCGTGAGAGGTGCTGCGGGGGCCGAAGGGCTCCCCCGCCCCCATCTCCGCGGGCTCTAAAAAAAAAAAAAAAAAAAAAAAGCGGCCCCACCGCCGCCCTGTGCTCCTGTCCGGCCACCCACTCGCAATGCCCCTGTGCGGCTGTCTAGCCCTTGTGAGTAGCCCGAGTGCCCCCAAGACAAAGCGCCGGTCCTGAGGTTACCACGAGGACCAGGACTAGTCTTGTTCTCAGGAAGCTTCCAGTCGGGGACTGGGATGTGTTGGGAGTAAAGGGACAGAAAAACAGTGTGATAAATATAACTTCGTGACAGCAACCCGTAATGGCTGCTGAGAAAGGAAAGGGGAGGATGCCCGGATCTGCCCCTGATGTGGGGCTGGGGCCAAGTGCCAGAACGTTCTGAGAAGGGGTTAAGCCATGAACTGTGTCTTTATGAAGAAGACATTAATGCAGACTGGCTATCGAAAGGCTGGCTGAGAACGCCCCAGGCAGAGGTACCGACTTTAAGGAAAGTCGCAAAGCTGTGCAATAGTTAAGGGGGTGAGGCAGGATATGAGCCTGCAGAGGTTGCCCCAGCCACTCTGGCTTTGGAAACCCTGAAGCTTTATCCCAAAGGTATGAGGGGAGAGAGGGAGAAGAGTGTCCCGATGAGATCCTTGTGTGATACAGTCCTGGGGAAGTGTAGTGGTGGGGGAGTACTGGGGTGTTGCATCTTGTTTTTCACCCAGAGGTGCTGGCTTTCCCAGAGGAATGTTTAACCTCGGGTCTTCGCATCCCCTCCCAGGTGAGGAATGGGCAGAAAAGATCCATGCTCCCTCGGGGAAGTCCTCTCTCAACGCCTTTCCAGTGGCCAAAGGGGCTCTACCATTTCTCTCTCTAGGCAGTCCTGACATCCCCAAATCAGTGCTGTTTCCTAGAGCAGAGACAACAAAGTGAGGCAAATATGGGACTGACTTTGCCTCCTAAATTCTCTTACCCCACCCCACATGGAACTAGAAGCCTTAGTGTTAAAGAGAAAAAAAGAAACACAGGCAACATTTGTTCTTCACTGGGACCTGGAGCTGCATGAGATTCAGTGCTTCAGTGCTTGACTTTTGGAAGCTGATTTGCTTCTCACCTGCAACCTCAACAGGTGGGCGCCATTACTGTCACATTTCACAGATTAGGAAATTGAGGCTTTATAGTCCTTGATGCTCATCCCAAATCACACACATGAAACTTACACACCAGCCTGCCTGACTCTCAAGGATCAGGTTGGAGTCCCTGGCTCCATCCCACAGCATGCTTTCTGCATGCCCAGTGAGTCTTACTTTGCTTGCCTGCCCATTCCTGCCTCGACCATGACTGGCATTGCCAGATTGAACAGGACAGTGAGTGAGGATGCCAGTGAAACCTCATGCTATAGCACCTTATGCTTCCCAGTGTACTTTTCCTACAATATCAGTTTCTGGAGCTTTTCTTGGGTTCTCCAGCATAGGTTGTGCCCATTCATGTTTGTTCCCAGAACTCTCTGGACTCTCTTCCAGAATATTCATCCTCAGTGTCTCCAACCTGACTTTCTGGAAAGATCTCCCAAAAGTCAGTCCACCTTGCTCCCTGATGTTTTGAATTGCCCACTGTCTCTTGTAATGTTTTTTGACTATCTGCTTTTTTGTATGGGTCACTGGGATGAGACAATAAACCCCTGGAGGCAGGTGTGACTTCAGCAACCTCTTAAAGGCTTGTGATGTGTCTGGCAAATACCTGGACCCACAGGAGGGACTGAATTCTAGGTCCCTAAGAGCTTGACTCCAGGAAGCACAGTCTTCTACCTCTTCCTCTTCCACATTCCTACTCAGGTCCCAAAGTGGCAAACTTGGGACAGAATTCAGCAGGCCACCAAGTTCTGGTTAACAAGTTCTTGCTTCACAGGGTTTTCAAAAACAGCAAATTAGGAGCCCATGCTGAGATCTTTTGAGATTCAGAATAATAATCCATGTTATTTTAAGGGTCTTGATGTCCTTGGTTCAGTTGTTAAAGAAGCCTAGATGTCAGATTTCGAATTTTTTATATGCAACTAAATTATAATAAAGTTTTGGTTTTGCTTAAGAAAAAAAATTCAAATTTCCAGTTTCTCTTGAAAAATCAGCTGTGGCTGCCATGGCCCCCATTTCTATTTGCAACAATTAGCTGGTGTCAGCCAGGTATGATGGCGCATGCCTGTAAGTGGCAGCCTAGGAAGCCGCGGCAGGGACCAGGGGTGGCAGTTCAGTCCTGCTCAGGGCAACATAACAAGACCTAGTTCCAAAAAAAATAACTGGGCGTGGTGGTGCGCACCTGTAATCCCAGCTACCTGGGAAGCTGAGGCTGGGGACTGCTTGAGTCCGTGGTACCACAGGCAACGTGAGCCTGTGGGTCCGTGGGCAAAAATAGAGAGACCTAGTCTCAAAAAAAAAAAAAAAATTGGCTGGTGTCAAGTTGCAAATGCCATCTTTGGGGGCAGGTATGCTGCACCCTGCCATTGTCCCACATTGCACTCTGGGCATTTAGGAATCTGCCTGACCCCTGAAGGTGTTCAGACTGTGAGCCCTGAATTGTGGTCATGGAGACAGATACATGTTATGGAACTGGCCTTAGGTGTGTCCACCTCCCTTGTACCTCCTTGGAAAGGTTTGTTACATCTTCACAACTGGCACTAACAGTGTCTGTTATTGGCTTGGGTGCAGATGTTTTCTGTGTGTTTAGTTTCAAGACCCATGAACTCAGGTAGGAGGGTGTGAAACATGACCCAGGGTCTGTGGGCTTCTCTGGTGACTGCTGCTGAGAACATGACATAATGCCTGGCAAATAATGGCTATCTAATGTTTGATGGACAGAATAGTAAATGATTGGCAAGTAACAACCGAATAAATTGATGAAGAAGGGAGGCCTGTTTCAAGAAGTATGAAATGTCTATAATGAGGTGGGTGTGGGTTGCTTGCAACATCAGCTCCTCAGGCTCCTTGTCCTCCCCACACTTGCCAGTTAAATACCAAGCATGTTAAGGGGAACCTCTCCTCTGAGAGGGGTTATAAACTGGATATCCAGGGGTACATTACTCTGATTCCTTGAAATCAGACCTGCAGATGCCTGGGATGATAAGAAAATACAAATGGGCAATGTCTTGAGAGTCTACCAAATGAGGGGGTCTTAACAGAAGGCATAGGTGGCACTCAACACATTTCTGTATTTAATCCTATATCTAATTCTGCAAAATATTAAGTGAGAAAAGAAGTAGACAACTGGAGAGCCTAAATAGCTACAAGATCACACCCCCATGGAGTGGTCCTGAACCTTTGCTTTTTTTTTTGATGTGGCAGTTAGTATAAAGATGAAGCAGTGTCCAATCCTTTGTAGGTCTACAATCTACTCTTTCTACATTTCATGTAGGGTAGTGATTAAGAATACAAACTCTGATGCTAGATTTCCTGAATAGGAGTCCTGACTCTGCAGCTTCTTAAAATGTGCAAAATCCTTAGAAGGGTGCCTGATCCATAGCAAACGCCCCCAAAGGATTAGCAATTATGAACCTACTTCATCACTGCCTATCCCGCCATACCTGAAATCTGCCCTCTTTCTCTGTTGGGATCCAGTTCAACAACCTCTTTTTGCACTCCTGCCTCCCTTCTGGAGAACTCCAACTATATAGTGCCCACCCAGCTGCCACGGGTCTCACTCTGGCCCTGAGCTTCCTGCCTCCCTTTGCTGAATCTAGAGGAGGGCTCAGCCTCTTCCTCCTAGTTTTCCCCACTCCACCCTCAACACCAGGATGACATGTCCCCTGATTGCAGCCATCTTCCTCTGTATTTGGAAAGATGTTTTGGTGGCCTCCCTAATTACATCCCCAAAGTAAGTTGACTTCAACTCTTAAAGTCTGCCAGCCACAGCCAAAGACCTCTTCACCTGCTTCTGAAACCAAGAGCCAAGGGAATGAGTTACCTGTGGCTTTTTTACTATTCCTCCTCAGACTCGGGTGAGAACCAGGACCAGCCTCTCCTAGCAGCAACACCCTGGAAAGGTCCCCAAACTCCAGCCACAATACCACTCCTGCCTGGCTCTGTTGTGACACCAATGGGAGCTGGAAAGTGATGCAGAGAACATTGCTTTTGACCTTGGAAAGCTTCCACTCCGCCCAGCAGAGGAGACGCCCTCTGAAACTGCAGGGCCCAGCACAGAGTCCATGAGCCAAGCAAGACAGGATCAGACAATAAATAACAGGGCAGGTGACCCCAAACCTCAGACACCAAATCTAATCTCCTCCTACCCTGATTTATAACTTACTCTATTTTCAAAAATCTGCCAAAGGAATTTGTTAAAATCAAGCTTAGTTATATGCATAACTCTTCTTTATTGAAGTATATTTTTTAATTTATTTCTCCCTGAGTGTGCACTGTTAACCATAGGTAACATTCCTGGAGAGAGTCCATGAGCTAGGCACTGTGTTAAGTTTTTTGTACTTTTAACCTTCAAGTAGTCTAATGAAATGGCACTGCTATTTTCATTTTACTGATGAGGCACAGAGAGATTCTGTAACTCTCTCAGTGTCACACAGTCAAAAGGTAGTAGAGCCAGGGTTCAGATTCCTGCAGTGTTCCGTTTATTTTTTTGTTTCTCCGTCACTTGTTCTGGAATGAGCTTCCCCAAACAATTCTCTGTTCTTCTGTTTTCCAAAGGTCTGTTAACAACTCATTTAGATTTTACACAAGAAGCTGCTGTGAGCAGCATTCATCTCTTAGATTGAGGGCAAAATGTTGCAAGGGTATTGTCATATTTCTTTATAAAAACAATATTCCTTTTGCAAAGCTTCATCAGAAGCAAGCTTTCCCTGCCCTTTGCCCTCATTTTGACACTGAAATAACAATGTGGTCTTTCAGGAACATCAGATACACTTCAACTAACTTCTACTACAGGCAAACCCAGTGTGCTCTCCCAGTGTTTCCATTTGGGGGGAAAGGCAGCACCTCCCACCCAGTTTTGAAAGCTGCAGAGTCATTCTTGGCACTTCCCCCACCCAGCCACCACCCATAAGTAACCCATCACTGCAGACTGTCACTTACCTCCACTCCTGGCACCTCCTCCCTTGCTCCAGCAGGAAGCCTGCTCAGGTACTGGCTCTGCTCCACCCTACCCTCCAGCCAATTTAGGCAGCAGCCAGAGGGATCTTTCAAAAATAGGTCCCATCCTATCAGCCTCCTGCTCAAACCCTCGTGGCTCCAATTGGCTGTCACTATATAAAGACCTGATCTGGAATTGACCACGAGGGAAGCTCCTAGAGCCCTTGCCCCCTCACAAAGTTACACTCCCTCCCACCCAAGCCCGTGGGGCCAGCCTCTGGTCTCAAGTAAGATCTGTCTCCTGGTTAGGATAGGTGGGACCCAGTCTTCCGCAGGTCCTGCTGTTAGCTACTGCCCAGCTACACCTGCCCCAGGTTAGCTCTCAGTAGCAATCCCTGAATGATGCGCTGGCTGGCTGAGGAGCCTAGCCTGGCAGCCTGGCAGCTCTGTGGTCTGACTGCTTGGCCAGGTGGTTACAGTGCTGGACCTTCCTATTAGTTTAGAAACTTTGGGTTGCCATGCTTCCTGCAGGACCCACCTGCTGCCCTTCAGACTCCTCCTCAGCCCCGTTTGCCTGTTTTCAGGAGTAATTGTGATGTTACCTCAGCCTCAGAATCCAACATTTATGGTTTTTGTCATATTTCTCCTATAAAAATTGCTGACTTGATTCATTCGGGGTCTGGATTATAAACATTCAAAGTTCAACAGGGCAAACTCTTTGAAATGTGGAAACATAAAAGTTCTGACTTTGGCAGCCAAGAAGTGAGAGCCCTGGTCCCAGAACCCTGTTTTTTTTAGCTGCTACTAAAAGAATTGGAGGTTTCAGTTCAAGACAATGTCTTAGGGTTTCCCCTGCCTTCTTCTACTTCTCTTCCCTGCAAGACTGCCCTTGATGTTTCAGTTAAATCTGATTTTATTTAGTTAAGCTTGGTGTAGGGCGGCAGGAAGAGAGGTGCCCCCACCAGCAGCCGTCCCTCCTCCCCCCAGACTGGCATTCATTATGCAAGTATTTATTGGGTGGGCACCTCCATTAAACCAGGTTTAAAGCTGGGAATAGAGCAGCAGACCCACTGATTTTGGGTGAGCAGTACTCGTGGTAGGTCCTAAAAATCCAATCAAGTGGAGAGATGGAAATGGATGGCTTTCTGTCTTCCCAGCTGAACTGTAAGCTTCCCCATAATTGTTACTCTCTTTTGAATCCCTGGCCCCCAGCACATAGTGACCAGTCACTCATGTTGGCTGTTCTTAGCTGGGAGTTGGTGGATGGAGGGGCAGCTCACTCATGTGGACCAGTCATCCGGGGTGTGCCTGCAAGGTGGTAGGAAGCTGGACATGCAGGTCCATCCACTGATCAGGGATTGGGTGGCAAGTCTCTGGAAGCCCTCAAAAACCCAGCTGCAGATTCATGAAGCCCATGAGGCGGTAGGGAAATGAATTGGGTGACAGCTCCCAGTCAGAGGAACAGACTTGGGGGAGGGGGAGGGAGAAGGAGAGGGCAGGGTGGCAAGAAGGGAAAGCCCCATGACTGAACCCACAGAAAGGTCTACCTGGAGTTCCAGCCTTGGGGTAGAGGGAAAGTTTTGGGAGGGCAGAGCATGGGATAGGGAAGGGTACCCTTGAGTGAGGAAGGTGTCTCTAAGCCAGGAGCTAAGGTTTCCCTGCCTGGCCCTTTGGAGAGAGCTAGCAGCCTCTGTATAGATTATCTTGTCACCTACTGAGGAGAGACTCCACATGCTGAGGTACTTCCGGGACTCTTGTCCCACAGCTTCTCTCCAGGGTTCATGTAAGGATATGAGGCTCCAGACCCCTTGTAGGCATAGGTGAGCCAAGGAGAAAACAGAAAAGCCATGGGCCACATGTTTGGCAGTGGTCCCAGGTCCTAGGCATCCCACACAAGGGAGTGAAGACAGGGAGGCCCTGTTTCCCAGAGAGGACTTCACCTGCCTGCACTCTGGAGCCTTCCAGGGAAGGGGTTTCTCCAGGGAGATGAAGGTGCTAAAGCCCAACCTGCTTCCCACTTCCCACCTCAGCCTTGAAGAACTGCAGGATGTTCTTATCCTGGGGCACCTGGGAGGTGGAGGCTGGGATAGAGGAGTGAGAGGAGCTGGCACCTGCTGAGTCTGGTTATCTAGATGGTGATTCTTGAGACAGAATCATTGCCAACTTGGGACAGTGGAAGCAGCTGTGGCACTGGGGACCAGATCCTGGCTTGCCCAGGAAACTATGTTCATATAAATTCACATCCCTCCAGCCTTAACTAATAACCTTATAGTGACCTGAGTCTACCCTTCACTATGAGCCAAAAGCTGGAGTCTGGGAATAAAAGAGGGACCAGGCCGGGCATGGTGGCACATGCCTGCAAGCGGCAGCTTAGGAAGACACGGCGGGGACCAAGGATCG
>PVHY01009449.1:44617-56498 GCA_004024945.1 Uropsilus gracilis
AAAAAAAAAAAAAAAAAAAATAGAAAGAAAGAAAAAAGCGGGACCAGGCATGCTGCAGGCCAGTTATGAAGGGCCTCATCTCATCCCCTTAGTATATTTCTTCATTTCAGATTCCTCCTCCCCATATTTTAATTCTTAATTTAACTTATAATAAATTTAATTAAACAATTTTACAACAACTCAAGGGATCTGCTGCGTACCCAACCCTGCATCAGACAGCGATCAAGTAGGACTGATTTTACCACCCAGTCCCCATAAAAAGAACAAGCTTTGGGTGCCCCCACTACCCTGTGGCTTTGCAGAGTCTGCCTCTTGGGAACCAAAGCAGAGACACTAGGGGTACTCCCTAGGCAGGCCAGGCAGGTGCCCCAGACCAGTCTTATCTCCCTCAGGCAGCTGTGAGCTCCTTCTCTTTGCTGTTACCCTGTGGTGTGAATGACAGGCTATCTGTAAGTGGCTATGTGCGGTGTGTGTGCATGTGTGTGTGTGCATGCCTGGTGGTGTTTGCCCTCAGACAGGCACGAGGATACAGGTGTGTTTGGCTGGAGACATGACTCTCTCTGTGACTTGGGGAATAGCCCTAGTCTGTTTTCTTCCTCTCCATTGCTGCTGGCGAGGACACCCCCTGTGCTTCTTCCACTGAACTGCTGTCCTCCTCTGTAATCTCTGGACTGGGAATAGCATTCCTTATTCCAAGAAAATTCCCTCTACCTCAATACCCTTCCTTTCCCAAATCTCCCAGTGAAAATCTGTGTGGGACTGCCTGACAGAGTAAGTAGATACCTAACTGTTGTCTGTCAGTGTCCCCCCCTCCCCAAGGCGGCTGTACACAAACTTAGCTTTGTCTCCCCAGCCTTTGGCCGAGCATGTGCCTCTTAGTTTGTCTACAGAGGTTTGTAGAACGTGGGCAGAGGAGCACTGATGCACTCCTTTGCTGTCTGATTGCTCCCCAGCTGAAAATAAACTCACAGGATTGGCCCTGGGCTGGCATGGCCTCCTTTGCCAGGGTCACTTCTGATTGTATAGTTCTAAAAAATACTGGCATACCACTACTCTGGGGCGGGGGGTGGGGGGAGTTGGGAATTATTCAGTAAAGCTGATCAGTCATATACCCTACAACACAGAAATCCCGTTCTTTTTTTTTTTTTTTTTTTTTTTGAGACTAGGTCTTTCTATTTTTGCCCGTGGAACCGCAGGCTCTCGTTGCCTGGGGTACCACAGACTCAAGCAATCCCCAGCCTCAGCTTCCCAGGTAGTTGGGATGACAGGCGCGCGCCACCACGCCCAGCTGTATTTTTTGGAACTAGGTCTTGCTACGGGCCCCAGGTGGGCCTCGAACCTCGATCCCTAGCCCCGGGCCGCTTCATAGGCTGAAGCTTACAAGCACGAGCCACCGTGCCTGGCCTAGAAATCCCGTTCTTAAAGAAACTTGCAAACACACACCAGAAGATACTTCCAGAATGTTTTAGAGGATTCTCAAACTGTAAACAACCCAAATACCCAGCAGCCTTAGGATGATAATTCCACTGCAGTGTCTTTACATAGGGGACAATAAGAGAAGAAAACTGACTAAACTACGTCTTTGCTCACTAACAATAATGAATCTCTAAAAATGATACAGTGGTGAGCCAAAGAAGTAAGATATAGAAGAGTATATGGAGGGGTGAGAACAGGAGGGTGGGGGAACACAATGGAGAACTATGGGTGCTCTGGAAGTGGCAGGGCTTTGATAACCACACCTGAGTGGAGGGACTCCTATGCTGTCAAAATACTAGCAAGGATGTAAAATAACGGTACTTCAATAACAATTAAAAATATATTTAATATGTATTTGTGTAGTCCAGTTGTAGAAAGCATTAAAATAGGCAGTCTAAGGCTATAAAGAGAAGTAGGAAATTCAGAATAGTGGTTCCTCTGGGGAGGAGGAGTTGGGGAGAGGCATGCAGGCTTCTAAGTTACTCAGAATGTTCTTTTCATCAACTTGGGTGCTGGGTGCAGAGGAGTTGGTTTTATTACTATTCTTTATACTGCGTATCATATACTCTTCTGTGTAGACATTTTACACAAGGGAAAAAACAGGGTGGTGTGTGCCCCAACTCTGCCCCTTATCACCAGTCAGTTCCCATCCTTGTCTTCAGCTGGCAGAGGGGGGTCATTTCTGTGTCTGAGTGGGTCTGAAAAATATGGGGGGTGAGGGCCTCCCCTCTGCAGCTGGGCCCTGGCTATGCAGGGTGAGAAGGCCAGGGAAAGCATGGCCCTGCTGTTTCTGCCAACTCTGGGGATTAGGCTGGGTTTCTGGCCCACCTGTTGTTTCACTCATTCAGCAGGAACTTAGCTTCTTGAATGCTCACTGTGAGCATTGGGGGGGTGGGAGGATGGGAGGGGGGTGGGGTGGGGCTGGCTGCTCAGATAAGTGAGAAATGCTCTTTGACCTCAAAGATCTTATATAATACACAGAGGTGATCACACACACTAATAACTGTAGTACCAGCAAAATGTGAGCAAAATGTCACATGGTTCTTTTGACCAGCATTTGTTGAGCACCTATTATGTGCCAGGAACCCTGATGCAGAGTGAGCCTATACAAGACAGTTAAATCACAGCCTTGGACCTCAAATTCTTAACCTAAGACTAAGACTACAGACATAGAGGAGATAAATAGGTGCAGATATGCCCAGGGAGAAACAAAAGGGGCTCTTACTCCATATGCGTGAGGTGGGGACAAAGGAGCAGGAAAACAGAGAAAGATCTTCCTGGGAGAGCCCTTGAACTGAGACGTTAGGGATGAGGAAGTAAGAGCAAGGTGCAGGGCTGGAAGGATGTCTTCAGCAGAGGGAATGGCTGGGGCCAAAGGATAACAGACCCCTGAGGACCATTTGCAAGCAAGCACAGTACTCAGTGAGAATGGGGGGGAAACTCAGCCTAGAGAAAGCAGAGGCAGAACAAGGTCATATGTGCCTTGCAAAACCTTAGCTCCTGTAGGTGCTGGAAGTCACAGAAAACTTTAGCTGGAAACCTGGCCCTTTGTTCTGGCTCAGTATAGAGGAAGTGTTGAGGATTGGAAGAAGGATGGCAAGTTGTGAGGTTATTGTGGATCCAAAATTTAGTTAGCAGCCAGGCACTGTGGCACGTGCCTGTAAGCGCCAGCCTATGGAGCATGGCTGGGATTGGAGATCGCGGTTCGAGTTCTACCTGGAGCAACGTAGCAAGACCTAGTTCCAAAAAAATAACTGGGTGTGGTGGCACCCGCCTGTAATCCCAGCTACCTGGGAAGCTGAGGCTGGGGATTGCTTGAGTCTGTGGTACCCTGGGCAATGTGAGCCTGCGGTTCCACGGGCAAAAATAGCAAGACCTAGTCTCAAAAAAACAAAAACCAAAATATAGTTAGCAGAGACCAGGCTGGGACTGATAGTGACTGGGTGGTGGGGAAGAGAGGCTGGCTTCAGGAATAACTCCCTGCTGGAGGGGCCAGGTGGAGCAGGCCTAGAGAGGAGGGCTCACAACCCTGGCTGAACAGGTTCTCCATTTAAGTGTGGGCAGAAGCAGGGCACAGCCAGGAATGTGGTAGGGCTCTGCACCATCTGCTCCCAGGAATCCCAGATGCTGGTTTATGAACAGGACTGGTCTGAGAAACTGAGAACAATACGGGCATGTAGTGAGCATCTCGTAAATCAAGTGCGTGCACTTTAAAGAATTATCCTTAGAAGTGCCTGCAATCTAATCTATATGCAAGCATATCACTTAGGGGCATAAAGTGAATTACCAAAGAAATATCTTAAAGATTCAAAAGTGATTTTGTCCTGGGATTGGGGGAGGACAGGGGAAGTTTTTCATGCTTTTTTTTTTTAAATAAATTTAAAAAAACCTTAAATTAAACACAATTTAAAAAATGGAAACACTGGCCTTTGTTTTGAATTTGGCCTATTTTTAAAAAATTGCTAAAAGTGGTGTGTTGCATGAAATGATACAAGGTAGAGAGAGGATAAGGGCCGGGCACGATGGCGTGTGCCTTTAATCGCAGCCTACGAAGCTAGGCCAAGACTAGGACTCGCTTGAGTACGCAGATTCGAGTCCTGCTGGGGGCACTTAGTGAGACCTAGTTAAAAAAAAAAAAATAGCTGGGCGTGGTGGCATACGCCTGTAATTCCAGCTACCTGAGAAGCTGAGGCTGGGGATCACTTGAGTCCGTTGTACCCCGGGCAACGTGAGCCTGCGGTTCTCTGGGCAAAAAAGCGAGATCTAGTCTCAACAAAACAAAACAAAACAAAACAAAACAAAACAAAACAAAACAAAACAAAACAAAAAACAAGGTAGAGGATAGTGAGAGGGTAGCTATCTTCTCACCTTCCGCTGCCCAAGTTCATTTGGCAAAAGAAAACGTCCTGCAATCAGACCGGGAGCCAATCGCTCAGAGCAAAGGTCTGAGCCACCGGCTCCGCGAGTCTGCGAAGCCTCGAGCGACCGGCAGGGGTCAGGCGAGCTCTATTAGGGCCCGCGAAGTCGACCCCGAGCCGGTCCTGTCAGCCAGGGCAACACTTTGAAGCGCCCAGAGGCGTTTGGTGCCTAGGGGGAAGTGGGTGCCGCGGGGGAGCAGAAAGAGGACCCTGATAGTGGTCCAGTGGTGGCGCGCGCCTGTAATCCCAGCCTCGGGAGGCTGAGGCTAGGGATCACTAGCCTAGTCCGAGGGTTCGGGACTACTCCGGGCAATATAGCCAGACCTAGTCTCTAACAAATGGACAAGAGAAGAAAGAGAGGACCCTGGACCTGTTCTAGGCTGGGGGTTCGCAATACTAGGCCACAGGAATCTTAGATTCCGACTCCTCGAGGTGGGGCGTGGCCTGAGTGCCCGCCCCTCTCCCCAGACCCCACGGAGTTGACCCGCGTCCAGGCTCCGCCCGGCGTCTGGGCGTGGCTGGCTCCCAGGCTGGCTGTTCGAGCTGGCGTCTCAGGGCACTTTACCTTACCTGTCCTCTGAACGGAGCGCAGCAGCAACATTGTATTCCAGCACTCGCGGTCACGAAGATCAAGGAGCTTATAAATCAAAGAGACTTGAAAGGACTGCACAGATAAGGGTCCGTCATTACTAAAGTCTGTGAGTTTAGAATTAGGACTCTGGCCTCTGGGGAAGTGCTCTCTAGTCCCAAGACCAGTTCTAAGAGGTAACCAGTGCTCTGGAAATACTCCTGGAGGTAGGATTAGGTCTGAGGCAAATCCAAGAATCTGAATTTTAAAAGGTTGTCAGATTTCTGATGTGTTCAAACCACTTTTGGGGAACCATTCTCTTAGCTTCCTATTGTTTTTTCTGGGCAACAGAAAACAAAGAATGGGAAAATTGTCAAGACTGGGACTGATAAGACACCCACCTAAAATTGAGGTGGACTCAGACACCAAGACATCACCAGGGTGTGGTGCTGGTGGCTATGTTGTTGAGTTACACAATGGAACAGAAAATTCCTACACCAAACCTAGCTTATTCACAACTCAGGTTGCCCCTTACCCCCCAGCTTTATTTTTAAACATTTTTATTTCACATATAACATCAAGAGAACAACAATATTCTTGTGTCTATAACCAAAACTGACTTGATAAAACATCCAATTCTGTCATGTTCTGAACATCTCCAGGCTCATCAGTCTAGTGACACGTTAAAACCCGAGACCACCATTTTAGCCATGTTCGTCTCTAACATCATAGTGGGTGGTTGGGTGGGTAACAGGACACAGGCCTTGAGTCCTCTTAGGATGGACCTGGCTGAGGCTGGTAAGGTACCAACTTCACCTGCCTCAAGCCTTGGGCACTTGGCTCCAGGCTGGGACCAAAAGTCAGAACAGGCACTGCTGGGCTGATGACCAAGAAAACCAGTCCTCTTTGGGAATGTAGGTGGAACAACTTGCACATGTTTACACTGACCACACTATCAGAATGGCCATGGAGCCCCCAAACTTCCATTGCTGGTTTGGATTCTAGGTCTAGTTCTGATGTTGGGGAAATGATATTATTCTAATCTTTTAAAAACCGTAAGGATGGTCTCTAGAAATTTTAAGCTTCCTTCTAGCTCTCACCATACTGGGCTCCTTCCTTCCTTTAAAAGTTGGAGATCTGGGGAGGAGAGGGTTGAAAATGCCTCTGTCTTGAGGGCCCTTTCTACTTGTTGTTACCATCACTAGCTTCTTTCTAAGGACAAGGGGTAGGAGCCAGACAGGCGGCAGTAGCAAATAGATTGCTTGCCCCAAAAACACCAGTTTCGAAACAGATGGGTTTGCTTCATAATATGTTTAATACAAAATGGCAGCAGCCGCTGTGCAGTTCTAACAAAATTAGCTGTAGGACGTCCAGAGAAATGGACACAGGCAGCTTAGCTGGAGTCAAGCCAACAAACCAGGCCTGCTGCCCAGTCAGCTGTGTGTGGTCACATGACTGGGGCTGGAGGGGGTGGTGGCAGAGCAGTGTGGAAGGACTCAGGACAGTATCGAGCCAGTTCTTCAAAGGTGGCTGACTTCTGTCCCACTGGGGACTCTGGGTGGCACAGGTGTTCTGAGATGCTGCTCTCCAGAGGTCCACTCCAACCTGTGGGCCTCCAGGCTTCAAGGATGAAGTCCTGGAGTGCTGCCACACAGTAGGTACTTGCTTACAAGTGGTTGAAAACTGAGGCCTCTAGAAATAGGCAGAAACAAAGGGTAGGTTTGGGGGGTTTTGTTCCCCAGAAAGAAAAGAGATGACTGAGAGGAGATAAAGAAGGGGCAATACTTCTGGTGTAGATGAGCAGAGGATTCCTTCCTGGAGGTTTACCCACAAGGTGGAAGTTTACTGTACGAGGTGGAGGCCGCAGACTTGGAAGTTAGAGTGACACCGAAAGCCCTCCCAGTGAACCCCGGAAAAGCTAGTATGCTTCCTGATGAGTCGTTCTAAGCCACGAGCACTTCTCCTGGGCAGGCTGTTCTGGCATCAGGTCCGTGGTGCTTGGATGCTGTTGAGACCATGTCATGCAGAGACCAGAGGGCTGATCTGAGGACAGCTGGGCAGCAGGACCTGCCTTCTTTAAATCCAGAAGGGCACCAGATGCTGGGCAAAGGGGCCAAGGAGGTATCTTGGGGTTAGTGAAAGTCAGCGTTGAAGGCTCTGCCAATGACCAGCCGCCTCACCTCACTGGTGCCAGCTCCAATCTCATATAGTTTGGCATCTCGCAGAAAGCGGCCCATAGGAAAGTCATTGATGTAGCCATTGCCACCTGCAGTTAAGGTTTGGGCAAAGAAGAACGGTAACAGGAAGAGTTATGGGCAGCAGGTGAAGCAAAGAGAACAAACAGGCTGTAGAAAAGACCAACTGGAGACCAAGAGCAACAGTGGTGAGTCTGGGGCATACCTAGTGGGATGTGGGGCAGACACAGAGTTGGTAGGTCATCCAGAGTGCTGAGGGTACCAGGCAAAGAGAGGGGAGAGTCACTGGCAGACATGAAGAAGGGGGGAGGAAGTGATGTTGCATAACAGCTCCTGGGTGCCAGGTCCAGCACGATGAGGAAATTTATACAAGGCCCAAAGCCAGCCAGTGGCAGAGCCAGGATTCAAACCTATGCCATCTGGTTTGAGACTATACGCTTAACCACTCCATGGCATTTACACAAAGCTGTTTTCCTGAGGCTTCTCTCTTTCCTCCTTTCCCAATAACCACAGCATCTGGAGGGATGCTGAAGGTGAGAACATCTTGTGGCCACCAGCATTTCTTTTGTTTGGTTTTCCAGCTGAAGCAGAGTGAGGAATAAGAAGGAAACCTTTCTGGAAACAGCCAAAGGCTTTGGGGAGTGAGGTCAGCCCTGGGAGTGGGGAGGGGGACCACTCACCTAAACACTGAATACCGTCCAGTGCTACCTGTGTGGCGCACTCAGCTGAGTAAAGAATCACACCCGCGCAGTCCTGTGGGGGAGGCTCTGGGTCAGCAGGACCCTCCTAGGGCCAGGGGGAGACTGAGTCCCAGCAGCCAGCCCACTGCCCAATCTCCTTCCTCCTTACCTTGGCAGTGCAGTGGCCCTCATCACAGGCCTTGGCGACATTGTAGACGTACTGCCGACATGCCATGAGGCGGGTATACATGTCAGCCATCTTCCCCTGCATTAACTGGGCACAAATGGAGATCATAAGTAAAAATGCCGAAATCACGTTCCTCTCAGAACCTTCACTCTAGTTGCCAAAAGATGATCAGCTATAGCCAAGAATGGAGATGCCAGGATTCAGAGATGAGATGAGACTTGTCTTGTATAACAGAGGTGGGAGTGACTCTGGAGTAAGGTTAGAGAGCTGTTGCCACACAGTGGACACTGCGTCTTGACACGTGCCCTCCCCGACTCCACTGAGGTCTTGCGGCATCTTTGGCCCACAAAGTCTGACTAGAATATCACTCTTTTCCCCCTAAGCCTCCTCCCAGCCTGCATGCTTCCCCCTTCAATCTTACAAGCCCTGTTCATTTACCTCAAACAGGAATTGAAGTGATGTGTGAGGAATTTCCAGAGCTAGGTGGCATCTGAAGAAGCCTGCATTCGAACTCATTTTGCTGGTGAAGAGTTATAAATACCCCACCACACACATGTCCCGTCTATTCACTTATTTAAAGAAAGCTTAGTCCCAGCCCAGAGAAAGTCCATTTCACAAAAGCATTCCACTCACCTGGAAGTGGCCAATCTTCTGGCCAAAGGCTTCCCTCACGTGCAGGTAGGGAATGGTGTGGTCAAGGACGGCCTGCATGAGCCTGTCAGAAGGAGAGAGACACTGGGAGGTGCTTTACTCACCCTCTATTGCAAGTTGGGGCGATATGCCAGTGTTGAAAGGCTTGCAAAGACAGTTTGAGTTCCAGCGAGGTCAAAGAGTGTGTGTGGATGCTTATCACCCTGCTCAGCCACTGCACTGACTGCCCGGGACTGCACCCCTTCCTGTGTGACAGATGGAGTGGCAGACTCCTGTGCAGAGGGTTAGCATCCCCGTTTTACACCTTGGGTAACTCAGCAGGATGGCTTCCCAGGCCTTTTGTCACCTAATGATGCCTGCCTTCGGTGTGAAGGAAGTACATGTTTCTTTTTGTGTCCAGGAAAGAATGGCAGCAACCAGGAGGTAGTCCCATTCACCCCCAGGGGGGAGGCTGTCGCCTGCCAAGGAAGCCAAAATAACTCAGTGTCCCATGGCACCTCACACTCACCCAAGGGGTCCACCAGCCAGCACGAGCCGCTCCAAGTCTAGCCCGCTCATCAGAACATAGACGCCCTTACTCAAGTGGCCTAGGATGTTGGTGGCTGTGGAGAGAAGTGCTGATCAGGGGAAGAAGGCTTTTATGGTATGGTAGCTCTCTCACATGGTACTGAGACATGTCACCTGACCTGCAACTAGGATTTGGGTGAGGAAAAGGATAAGTTTACAATTTCCAGCCAGAGTTGGCATTTGCTGGTGAACTTGCCCCCCAACATACCACCATTCCGAAGATCAGATACAAGGCCCCAGATCCTCTCCTTTCATCTTAGGTTGCCTTGGGTGGCAAAGAAACGCTGAGTTGGGTTTAGAAGTCATTCAGCTTCTCTCTAGTCTTTTTACACTGTCCCCATAAAGGAATCAGAGAACTACTTTTCTCAGGTTGTGTCTGCTCTGGTACCATGCCATCCCCCGGCCCTGGGTGGACATGGGAGCATCTCTGTCCTGAAAATAGGTCATTCAGCGCTAGTGACAGAAAGTTCTATTAGCCCCCCCACCCCTGAAGTCAGGACACTTCACAGCCTTGGGAAGTATGGGCAGGAAACGGAGGACAGATTCAGCACTACTGACCTGCCCTGAACGATGACAGAAGGCCCTGCTCCTTGTAACCAAAGCACGTTTTTCTCAAATTGAGATTGGGGTTGGGGTGGGGGTATGTGTAGCTGAGGCGCAGAGCAGATCTAAGTGGGATCAAATCTATGCCCTTGGTCTCTCAGCACATGATGTGTCACATTTCCAGCTATATCCCGGAGGAGAAAATACTCACACCCAAGTGGAATTGCCTTCCCTTCACTGAGCCTGGCTTCTCTGAGTTCCAGCCAGGTTTTCATGTCATTAATGAAAAACTCAGGCTAGGCCTCGAGTTGGGTGAGTGTGCACAGGGTCTTTGGGCCCCATTGTCCAGCGGTTGGCCATGGTAGTGGCTGCAACATGCTGCAAGCTGGTGCTTGCATGCCTTTGGTGTGGAGACTGGGGGGCTGCTAGGGACCTGTCTCAGGAGTTCCTGAGTTGGGTGAGTTCGCAGGAACCGCCGCACACTTGGACCCTAGCAGGGTTGGGGGTTGAGGGAAAGCACGCGCAAGTGGGTGATGACTTGAAGCCCCGCCTGTTTTACTCTCACTCCACTTAGTCCTCAGGAAGGGTAAGAAGAAACAGAGAATACAAACACTGACATAGAATGGGTGAGGGACCGGGTAAAGATCCTGCCCACACATCTGAGCAGGACACAAGAGAAGAAACATCAAGAAAGCTATTGCATAATGGACAGAGAAATGATCACGGTGATGACCTATGACAATCACACCCACAGCTTCACTAGGAATGGATGGGACATAATTCCAGTTCCGATACACTATCTAAGAGAGCAAGGCACCCTTCCCCATTCCATGGGAGAGGAAGGCCACAGAACCAGGGCATCGGCTTCACAGCAAAGCTGTTAACTGAGGGACAGGAAATATATGCAAAGGTCATCAACAGATGCCTCTCCACGAGTAACTTCTTACTGACAATGGCTGGGGATGAGGCCCCCTAAGCCAAAGGACAGAGCTACAAGCTGAAGAGACAGCAAAACTGCACAGAAAAGATACTAGAATATAGTCCCAGGCACCATGTGTTACCACATAAGGAATACCACCCTTCATGCCCAGTCAGGCACACAGTTGCAGGGATTCTGGCGGGATGGACCACCATCAGCCCCCAAGTCTACATATCCAGGCTCCTCAGTTAGCATGTGTCACTGCTGAGTGTTAATGGTGAGTGTCTTAACAAAGAGATGGGCTTTCTCGACTTGTGAAGGGGCAGGCACAGCAACTCCCTTGTTTTTAGAGACTCACCAGGGACCTTGCAGTCTTCAAAGATCAGCTCACAGGTATTAGAACCCCGCATCCCCAGCTTGTCCAGCTTCTTGGCAGTGCTGAAGCCAGGCATACCCTTCAGAGGAACAAAAGGTGACCCTGATTACAGATCAGCTCCCGAGGGGGCCTAGTAAAGGGAAGATATCTCAAAAGTACCCACCTTCCCATCAAATCCCTCTGCTTCTGTGGCGTCCTGGTACCCTGCTCCCAGGGCCCCCATTCTGCACACAACTGTGCCACTCCTAGGAGCTGTAGCCCCAACACCCCACCTGGACCCCAGCCTCCTGCTCTGCTGACTATGTTCTTCCCCAGTTCTCTCTCAGTGGAACACCCAATCCTGGGGGTTGTCTCAATCCTTTCTGGCTTTGTTTTCCCTTTCAAGGAAAATCCTTTCCAGGACACTTCCTTCAGTCCATTAAATCCCTTTGCCCCCTGTTCCTCTATCATCTGTACCCAGCTGAGTCTGGGATCAAATCAATTACCTGCACAACTCTGGACCGTGGTCTGCATTGGCATGTGCCTCTCAGTGCTTGCAGATTCAACTCCCCTACTTCTGGCTGTAAACAGTGGTGCTACATAACCTGAGATTCCCCATCTCAGCTACTCTAGCCCGCTAAAGAGGGTACTGCAGAGTGAGAGAGCCCAGCTTGGACAGGGGTCCTGGTCTGTTTTGCAGCCTGATCTCTTCTCCCTCAACTCACTAATGTGTTTTGCTCACTCACCTTCCTTCCTTCCTTCCTTCCTTCCTTCCTTCCTTCCTTCCTTCCTTCCTTCCTTCCTTCCTTCCTTCCTTCCTTC